>CM046035.1:19561381-19748159 GCA_025215565.1 Flaveria ramosissima
GCATTCTTAGTGGTAGCATCTATGTGAGCACAGATGTTGTGCTTGGAGCTCATGGACCATCTATCAGCATGTTGTTGCAACACAAGAAACATTACATTAGATTAGTGCATAACGAAAGATAGTAGGAACTTAAACTGTTTTGATCAAACTAGCTCAGTCATGCGACTGAACCATAAGACTGAGTTCATTCGTGCGATTGAGCCTGCGACTGAGTTCAGTCGTGCTATTGAGTCTGCGACTGAACTTAGTCGTATGTAATGCCATGCTGTTGAATCAGTCGTGCGACTAAACCCATGTGCATGATTCATACGTGCGATTGAATCGTGCGACTGGCTCAATCGTTCGACTGAAGTTCATTAGCAAGTCCATTCGCATCCTACACTATTGAACACTCCAACCTTGATTCTTGGTCAAAACTTGATGTTGGACGTCGTGTTTAGAATCATTAGGTTTGCAGGGACTCTAAATATCAGTTAATGTCCTTTATTTCAACGATTATGCCCATTTAAGTGGTCTATTTGAAGGGTTTAACTGATTTCTTGATTTTAGTTGATTAAGTCAGTTATGGTTTGATTACACTGGTCATTTAGATCGATTTTAGTCTCACTATACCTTTAGATGAATGAGAAATCGGTTAGGATCACAATCGGCAAGTAATCAAGGTAAAAAGAAATTTGGCAGAGGGTGTGTGCGTATGTGCGATTTCAGAGAATTTGAGGGTGGTAAGGGTTACGACCGACTGACCCCTCTATTTATACTGCTTTTAATGTTAAGTCGTGCGACTGTAGCCATACGCATGCTTCAATCGTGCGACTAGGTTTGAGTTGTGCGACTGGCTCATACTCTTTCATCCAGTCGTACGATTTGTTCATTCTGGTGATCCAATCGTATGGATGTTCCGTACTCATGGTCCAATTGTGCGATTTGCTCATACTTATGGTCCAATCGTGCGATTGGCTCATACTTATGGTCCAATCATGCGATTCGCTCATACTTATGAGTTTGACCTCATACACTTTCACAAACTTAAAGTTTTACCTTTTGATATTTGAACAATGATCATCTCAGACATGGCCTTTTTAACTGAACATCATTTGATCACCTCAGACGTGATCCTTTTAATTTGAACAGATTTGGTCACCTCAGACGTTATCCTTTTTCATTTGAAAACATTTGATCACCTCAGACGTGATCCTTTTAATTTTAAAACATTTGATCACCTAAGACGTGATCCTTTTAATTTGAAACTGATTTGTCACCTCAGACGTGACCCCTTTTAGTGAGTGATTCACAGAATTCATCTAGTTGTATAATCCGACGTCTACACTACAAAAGACTCGAAAATAGAAAACAACTTTGAAATTTAAAGGAAAAACAACACATATTTTTGGGTTTTTTGATTAGAGATGGATTGAGATCTTTTAGAAAACCGTCTAGCAGATTTTTCTTCCTGAACAGCACAGCTTCAAGTTAATTTGATCATTTCTGGAACGATTCATTATGGAATCATACAGCTATATCAGAATCATTTTGGACATTTTAATAAAATATTTTGATGCTAGATTCTTGTTTTGACCGAGAGTCAATAGCAATTTTAGGAAATCATACTAGAGCTATAAGATGCACACAATGATTTTGACTGTGAAGAATTGCAACCACGATGATTGTTATTATATTTGTCCTCTTAAATCCATACCCAGATTTTTGACTCACATTGGTGATGAGTTAGGTTATATTATTTCAACAAGCATTTGTAGATCCCACACTTATATGGTAATCAACATTCCTCAGGAGATTTTTGAGCGGTCTACGGGTATTTGACAAGAAGACACTATTCTAAGAGCTTTCAAAGAGATGCCAAGCCTCAGGTCAGTACCATCGCACAACAGAGAGGCGCAAACAACAATGAATTCTAGAATATTTAGGTTATGCTTATCCTCAGGTCAGTGCCATCGCACAGCAGAGAGGCACACAACCTATCTTCTTATGAGAGCTTTTTTTTCTTTTTGCACGTAACGCACCAACAACATTATCATTAGTTTGATTGCCCTTAACAACTTTTTCTTGTGCTTTGCTCTTTTTTATGATCATCCGCACACATTTATGGCGTTTATTTTGCTCGTCACCCCTTATTGGAAATACGTTGATTGTGTTAACCAGAGATAAGATGGGAACCCACAGCAAGTTGAACAACTTAGTTTGAATTTAAATCACCAATGAGGTCTACTCATCTATTGTGTTGAATCTACCGACATATCATATAATGGACTAGCAAGCTCTAGGTCTACTTTCTCTATGTTACCTCAGTAGCAGACTAGTTTTACTATCATTTTTCTTTTGTTTTTGCTTAGACTTCTCAGACTTATACTTAGAAATTTTGCATCTTAATCATTTAAGTGCTTTTGAGGTCCTAAACAATTTTTTCCATGTGTACTATCATTTTTCATAAGCGTTGAATCAGAATCACAGATTTGATTACATTTCTTTCAGCTAAGCTGCCCTCTGCCCTTGTTTTTTTAAGTAATTAAATACTGCACGAATTAAATACTAAACTAAACTATTCTCCCCCTATAATTCTAAAGCCGAAAATCTTTTTGTGTTTTTGGATTTTAATTTGAAGGAAAATAAAATAAATAAAAGAAAATAAAAAGAAACAAAAAAACTTGTCGGACTACTCACTTTCTTCTTCTAGAATCACATCACTTTTCTTTTTCACGCCATTAACCTCTAAAAGATATAAAAATCGCGGTTTATCAAATGCTTTTGTGTAGAGGTCGGCGCGTTGAAAATCCGTATTAATTTTAACAACATCGATTAATTGTTTTTCAAAATAGTCACGTATAAAGTGATATTTAATACCGATGTGTTTAGTTTTAGGGTGTTGGACCGGACTTTTGGTGACAGCAATAGCAACAGAATTATCAACAAAAATAAGGGTGTTAGAAAATTGCAAACCGTAGTCGCGCATTTGCTGTTGAATCCAAATGATTTGTGAACAGCAACTTGCAGCAGCAACATATTCAGCTTCACAAGTTGACAGAGCAACTGATGTCTGCTTCTTATTCTGCCAGGTGACTAACCGTCTACCAATGAACTGACATCCTGCAGATGTTGACTTGTAATTCATCTTGCAACCACCATAGTCAGAGTCACTATTCGCTGTAAGCTCAAAGTCATCATCATGAGGATACCACAACCTGAGTGTTGGAGTACCCTTCAGATAATGAAAGATCCGTTTAACTCCGATGAGATGATTCACTTTTGGTTTTGCCTGATATCTGGAACAAAGACATGTTGCGTACATAATATCAGGACGAGAGGCTGTGAGTTACATTAGGGATCCGATCATTCCTCTATACATTGTAACATCAACCAGATCACCATTTTCGTCGGGTGCCACATCATGGTTAGTGGCAAGTGGAGTTCCAGCAACTGAAGCATTCTCCATGTCGAACCAACTGAGGATATCACCTACATATTTGGCATGATGCAGGAAGATTCCTTCCGGTGTCTAATCCACCTGTAATCCAAGGAAGAATTTCATCTCCCCCATAGCACTCATCTCAAACTCTGCTTTCATTACAGATTCAAATTCTTTACATAACTCTTTATTCTTGGAACCGAAGATTATGTCGTCCACATATATATTTTTCAGCATTAAATCACCATCTTTTTCTTTGATGAATAATGTACAGTTAATAACTCCTCTGCGAAAACCATGTTTCACTAGATGAGTTGAGAGTTTCTCATACCAGGCTCTAGGGGCTTGATGGAGCCCGTAGAGAGCCTTGTCCAGTTTGTAAACTCTATCCCGATGATAAGGATCCTCGAATCCTTCAGGTTGATTGACGTAGACTATCTCACGGATTTCACCATGAAGGAATGCACTTTTTACATCTAGTTGATAGACTTTAATCTTCATGTAGGATGCATAGGCTAGAAAGATACGGATTGCTTCCATCCGAGCCACAGGTGCAAACACTTCATTGTAGTCAATGCCTTCGACTTGTCTGAACCCTTGAACCACAAGCCTAGCCTTGTTTCTGATTATAACTCCTTGGTCATCTTTCTTACACTTCAAGACCCATTTCGTGCCAATCACCTTAGCACCTTTTGGTCTGTCCACAAGGGTCCATACTCCTAACTTCATGAACTGTAAGAGTTCTTCTTGCATTGCACTGACCCATGTCTTATCGTTTAGGGCTTCACTCACATATTTTGGCTCAAATTAAGACACAAAACTTCGATATGCACCATCGTGAAGATATCCTTTTTCCATGACTGAGGCATAATCAGCCGAGTATAGCTGATTTCTTGTTTGTACTCCTGATCAAACATCTCCAATGACGTTCTCCAAGGGATGATAAACATTAATCCGGAATCCAGGAGTGGTGGAACAACTACCTCATTATCCTGATTGTGTAACCCAGGTTCAGTATCTGAAGCTGTTGGAGTATGAGGTTCCAAAGTGTTAGAGGCATCAAGATGTGATGCTTGTGTACTTTCATTAGTAGGAACCTGTTCCTCCTGTTCCACATTTGCAGTCTCAACTGCTTCATCATCAGAAGATGAATCACTTACTTCAAGCTCTCCCCTGAAAGGCTAGAAGTATCATCCAATGGAGCCGTTGATGTCGAGACTGGTAGTGGAGTGTTCAGAACATCGTACATCATCCTCGCAGACAGCTCATCATTAGTGGGAGAAGGCGGTAGTTTGAAGGATTTAAAGAAACCCTTATAGTCGAAGAAGAAGGAGGGTCCTTTTCCAACAGGGGGAGTGTTGTATCTTTGAACATCAAAGTTGCACCACACTTCTACCTGACCCGTTGAGTTGTTATAAACTCTCTTATCTAGTATGCTGTATCCGAGAAAGATACCTTCTTCTGCCTTCTCACTAAACTTCCCAGTCTGAGTTTTCTTTAACAACATGCACGATGCGTCAAAGGGTTCTAGATACTCCAGGTTGGGTTTACGTCGCTGGAGGAGTTCATAACATGTTTTTCCATGTCGTTTAACCACTAAGACTATATTGAGCGTGTAACAAACATTAACCACTACCTCATTCAAGAATTGAATAGGCAGTTTCGAGTCAGCTAGCATTGTCCTGGCAGTCTCTATCAAGCTCCGATTTTTCCTTTCAGCAACGCCATTCATCTGCGGAGTTTAGGCAGATGTAAATTGATGTACAATTCCTTTCTCTCTACATAATGCCTCCATCCACTGATTCTTGAACTATGTTCCGTTGTCTGATCGAATCTGCCTTACTTTCAGCTTTTAGAGTGATTCAAAAGTAGTAACTAGATGTTTGAATGATTCAAAAGTTTCTGATTTGGCTTTCAGAAACATCACCCAAGTGAATCTTGAGTATTCATCAGTTACTACAAAGCAATACAGATCTCCAGCAATGCTCTTTGTACTGACAGGGCCAAACAGATCCACGTGTAGAAGCTCAAGAGGAAGATCAATTGAATGAACTTTCTTTGCCTAGTGAAACTTCTTGGTCTGTTTCCCTTTCTTACATGCTACATAAAATCCGGAAGTTGGAAGTTCTTGACAGTTACTCCATTCACTAAATCATTTTAAACTAAATGATTCATCTTTCTTGGATTAATGTTTCCCATTCTCCTATGCCAGGAGATTAAATCCCTCTCAATTGCCTTTGACAAGAAGCATTGAATAGTGTGATCAGTTGTGGAGGCTTTTGATAGATCCAAGACATAGAAGTCGGTATATCTTGAAGCTGACATAAGAACTTTATCCTCCTCAATCACATAGTCCTTCTTCAACATGTAGCACTTCTTGTTGTTAAATACAACTTTAAATCCTTTATCATAGATCTGGAAGACTGAAAGTAAGTTGTTCTGTAGTTATTGAACGTAGTTGACCTTGTCAAACTTCACTTTCTTGTTTCCAACTTTGCCTTGAGCTGTGATGTAACCTCCTTTATTCCAAGCAAATGAAACATGTCCCCCTTTAGTTTGTCTGACGTTGAAAAGGAGAGACGAATTCCCTATCATGTGCCTGGACGCCCCGCTATCAATAATCCAGGTATTAGTGATAGCACTGTAGCGGACACCCTGCACATACAAAGAAAATGATTAGTTCAGGTTTGGACCCAAACCTTTACTGGCTTGGGTGACCCGGAGGAATCACACATCATAAACTCAACCCATTGTCCTTTAGAGGATGAGGGCATTTTTTTCTTCTTAATCTCCTCACTATCAGACACTATACTTGATTTTTTCTTTCCATAAGCTAGTTTTGTGGAAGGCCAGTTTGTGATAAACAGACGACTGGCTGCTTGTTTGAACTTTAGGTTCACTAATACTCTTAGGTGGAGTATTAGATATTGATTTAGAAAAACTTGGTTTTGCATCATAAAGTTCAATTTTCTTTTAGGGCGTCTGATAATAAGGACAATTAGGAGAAATATGTCCTCGTTTTCCACAATTGTAGCAAGATCTCCCTTCTATAGATTGAGGAAAATATTTATGTGGGTTTGAGTTTGGTAAAGGTGTGATCTTTGTGTGGTTGGGTATTGTCACTTCTCTTTTAGATGTTTCAGCTTCTTTAATAAAATTCATTGTTTTGACATTTTGAACATCTTAAACTTTCATCTTATTTGGACTTTGATGATTAACACATTTTTGGTTAATTGATTTAGTCAATTTGGGTTCTGAAGAAGACGTTTGTGACCCTGACCTTACATAAACCCTTTTAATTTCATCATCCAAATTCTCAACAGGCATTTTTCCTTTTGATTTTAAGGTAGGCTCCTTTCGTTTAGTGATAGAGTTCACAGGTTTTCTTGTAGAATCGGGATAACTAACCAGAGGAGTGGACACCACATGATTCTTTACTGGGTTATTATTGATAGGTCTACATTTAGTATTCAAAAGAATCTCATGTGGTGGTGGAACTACTTTGTAACTCAAACCTTCCCATTATTTCGTTCTTTCACTAAGTTTTGAACTATGTGAGAAGAACTAGCCCAACTATACAGTTATTGTTTTAAAGAATTAACCTCGACTGCCAAAACTGCTTTTTCCTTTTTGGTTTATTCTAAATAATTTAAATAGAACTTTATATCATTTGATTGATTTAAGGCAACAACCTCGGTGTCCCTTAGTTGTTTCCCCAAAAGTTCTATCTTCTCTTTAAAACTGCACTTATTTTGTTTTAATATACGATTAGCTTTAGTGCATAGTTGTAAATCATTTACTAAGTTATCATTGTGTTCTTATAACCTAGCAAATTTCAAATCAATGCTTTCTCTAAATTTGTCACATTTATTACAAGCATGTTTTTCAAACAGTTGGTCTTTAGAACTTACCTGTGAGGAATCAGTTGAATCAGCCATCAAAGCAGATTTAGACTATTCCGAGGATAGAGATTCTGAACTCGTTGGTCTGAGCTCTTCCTCAACCAAGTGATTTACCGTGTTCGCAGCTTCTTCGGTATCCAACATCGCTTGCTCAGCTGCACTCTCACCTTCACTAGCAGACCCATCATCTATTGCTTCGACAAAAACAATATTTGATTCTCCAGGAGAAACAAATCGGAAGGACCAGTCTTGTCCTTCATCACCTTCATCAGTTAGAGCCTTTGTCTCTTTGCTTGAAGAAGCAGTTCCAGTCACGTCCTTTTCTTGGGCTTTACACATTCACGATTAAAGTGCCCCTTTTCACCACAGTTGAAGCATGTGACTTTGTAACTCCAGGATAATCAAACTTGAATCAAATCATGAAGATTATAGATCAAATAATGATGAACACAATGAAAACCCTTTGATCTCTATTGATTGCTAATAATATTGTTTACAAGTAAATCCCTCACTCAATTGGTCATACAACCATTAGTCTAATCCTAATAACAATTAGGCTATTTATAGTGAATATAATATTCACTAATTATATTTAACCCACTAGACTTAGGCTAATTAATGAAATTACATATAAAACATAAAAATGACTAAAAACAAGATGAAATATATTTTGTTTACACAAAATATATTTATTACAATAAAACTCCTAGTCATCTAAATCTTCAACGACTCGTCTCGGTTCTTCGTCTTGAACGTGTCGGGTTGGAATTTTGTTGACTTTGACCGTGACGTTGACTTTTGTTGACTTTGATTGTGTTGATAATATAGACTATCTTGTACAGCTCCAACAATACTCCCCCTTAGTCTATCATTATCAACGTCTCCAAACAAAATCAGCACAGAGAAGTCAACAATAGAAAGATCATCAAATTGAAGCTTTCTGAATCTGATGAAAAAAATTATTCATCTCATAAGCTCCCCCTATTTATATGCTCTCCCTTTTTGAGTGCAACCTTTGTGAAGATATTGGAACAACTTTCCTAAATCTCTAATTTTGAGTGCTTCAGAAGATGTAGGAGAAGGATTCCTAGCTCGGTATCTTCTGCAAACTTGACGAACAAGTTCTTTGATCAGGTACACTGCTCAACTGATGATCGGCCCTCATTTACAGCAAAAACCTGAAACACATTCACAAACACAATCTCGACATTTCTAATTAGATCATTTCATTTTAACAAAATAAACCCGTGTTTATCTGTGTTTGAAAACAAGCGAACCCGTGTTCGTTTGTGCGTAATTTCTATGAAATGCATGAAAAATAATAAAATGTAATCAGCATAATATGGAAGACCTAACTAACGTCTTTGCTCCGGTCGCCCGTCTTGAAGCAATAAGAATTTTTCTCGCTCATGCCGCTCATAAACAGTTCAAGGTCTATCAGATGGATGTCAAGTGTGCTTTCCTTTACGGAAACATTGATGAGGAGATATATGTGTGTCAACCACCAGGTTTTGAGGATCCTGATTTTCCCGATAAGGTCTTTAAGCTTGACAAGTCTCTTTATGGTCTTCATCAGGCACCTAGGATCTGGTATGAGGCCTTGACACAGTATCTCTTAAGCAATGGTTTCTCTCGTGGCACCATCGATATGACTATTTTCAAGAGAGAAGTGAATGGTGAAATGTTGTTTGTCCAAGTTTATGTCGACGATATCATTTTTGGCTCCACCAATTCACAATTATGTCGGGAATTCGAAGGGGTGATGCGTAATCGGTTTGGATTGAGTATGATGGGAGAAATGTGCTTTTTTCTTGGATTACAAGTAGAACAAAAGCCTGAAGGCATTCTTATTCATCAGGAGAAGTATGTTAAAGATATTTTAAAGAAATTCAAGATGGATGACGCGTCTCCTAAAATGACTCCCTTTACTGCTCAAACGTGTCTCACTCCTGATGAGAACGGGAAACCTGTTGATCCTCATCTCTATAGATCTATGATCGGTTCCCTAATGTATCCAACAAGTCGTCCGGATATCACTTTTGCTGTAGGATATTGTGCTCGATATCAGTCGGCCCCAAAAGAGTCTCATGAGAAAGCTGTCAAAAGAATCTTTTGTTATCTCAAATGCTCATCTTGTTTAGGTCTTTGGTACCCATATGGAGGGAATTTTCATTTACATGCTTATTCTGACAGTGATTCTAATGGTTGCAGGTTAACAAAAAATCGGTGACCGGGGGGTGTCAATACCTGGGCAATTGTCTGGTGTCTTGGCAGAGCAAGAAACAGACCCCTGTTTCGTTTTCTACAGGGAAGCAGAATACATTGCTGCTTCTAGTTGTTGTTCCTAAGTCCTTTGGATACAGCACCAAATGATTGACTATGGAATCAACTTTCTCCACACGCCGTTGTTTTGTGACAACGAAGCCGCCATTGGGATTGCTAAAAATCCTATTCATCATTCTCGAACCAAGCACATCGAAACACGGATTCATGCAATTCGTGATGCCTAAGAAAAGGGTTTTATCGATATTATTCCCATTGAAACTAAAAATCGAAAAGCAGATCTTTTCACAGAAACTTTTGATAAACCTCGCTTTTATGAATTGATCTCTATGCTCAGGTTAATATCCTTTTAAACCTCTTTTCTTATCCTTTTAAAAAAAACAAAAAAAAATCTTTTAAAATAGAATAATAACAATAATCATTTTAATAATATTATCCTTTTAAAATAAAATTTTTGGGGAGTAACTAAATAACCTGAGTGTTGAATTTGAAATGACAAGAAACGATTTTATATCTTCTGGATATGTTTCTTTATGCATGACTGGTACTTAAATGAGAAATGATAGTAACTAATGTTGGTCTCTATTTCACATCTTATTTTTTATTGAATATTAAAGCCAAGAAAACAAATAGATTCTTTAACGATATGCTTGGTAGACTCTGCCTAAAGAATAAAGTATACAGCAGCAATATGATTTAAATTAAATTCCCTGCTTAAGGATGTCTAGTTTTACGCGATCATTTTGGCCTGCACGAAAACTAAGTCCCAGCAAAAAGTGGATTGAGAATTGATCTTTGGCTCTTGTCCTGTACATTTGTGTCTTGTACTTGTGCTAATCTCCTCTGCTGTACGGAATTACTGACCTGGAGTGATAATCTCCTTTGCTATACGATAGTACTGACCTGGAGCTCTCATCAGCACATGATTAAATGGTCATCTCCTTTGTTATACGTGAGTATAGACCTAGAGCTCTCACCATTTTAGTCTAAGTTGTGTCAAATCATCTAAATGATGAATTCATCACACAAGGCAATTCTCTGTCAATAATTACTTGCACACTAATACACAAGCCTTGCTCAATAAAGATCGTAGCAAAATTCAAGAAATCCTGAGGTTGGGTGAGGATTTTTGCCAAATGATTGTGGGATCCTAACATTCTAAAGCATCTAATAAAACCTTAACAAATCATACGCTGTTTGTTGAAAAAGGATAAGGCATGGGTTAAGTGGACAAATATATCAGCAATCGTTATTGATCTGTTTCTGAATTTCAACAGTTCCTTTGCAGATTGTGATCAGATTTAGCTATCAGTATGATCTCATTGCCGGTCGATGATTAAAGTCATGTTTGTGCTAATTCATATCTCGAGGATGTGATCTCTGATTGATTTAGATCTTAGTGCTTGAAGTTAATAATAAAAAAAGGGGAAACTATACTTTCGCTATTTGTTTCGCTAGACGAAATTGCAATTTCGCTCAGCTCTCTCATTCTGTGCAAGGTCATTATTGATCTGTGTTGTAGGGTTTTAACAAGTTTATCAAAGCTCATATAACCTTGTTTATATGAAAAACGCAGCGGATTTGAAGTTTTAAAACATGTTAGTAAGATGGTTATTAAACCCATTTTAATAAGCAACCCCAAACCATGGATCATTATACGAAAGTGCATACAAGAAAGAAACATGAGATGGTGAAGATACAACCTTTGTAGCAGCTCAAAAGAACAAACTTCTTGAGGTGAAAAGAAGATGAAACGTGGCTGAATCTTCAAAGAAGAAGACCTCAAGAGGTGATACCCCAAGCTTGTACAAACACCTTGATTGCTAGGAATCTTGACACCCAATTTTCAGCAATCAAAACCCTTTTTGAAGCTGAAAATTCTGCTCAAAAACTCCTTCAAAACCGTGAAGAAGAGGGAGAGAGATGGGAAGGATCTTCAAGTGTGTGTTTTCTAGCAAGAGAGAGAGACAAGAGTGTTGTAGTATCCAACTAATAATAATGGTCTTGGAACAAATAAATGGAAGAAACCAAGGCATGGGGCGGCCGAAAATGGCACCCCCTTGTCTCCCCATTGAATTCAAATTATTTTTCAAAATAAACTTAAACACTCTTGCACTCTTTTATATAAAATTAAACCATTTTAATTTTATATGACTAACACACACACATTATTATTTGTCATTGTCTAACTAATTAAAAAATGAACAAATAATCCCATATGAACAAACACAAGTTTATATATATATAAACTTGTTCATTCGCAAAAGCAATGATTTAGAAAACCCGGTTTCTAAATTGGTGTTTATATTTATTTGTTTGATCTAATCAACAAATAAATATTTGTCGGTGTTTGTTTGGCTTGTTATTGGGTATGACCCGACTTGGATCATATCACACTAGCCACATCAATTTAATATATATCTTGGGCAGATCATTTCCTTCAATCTCCCACTTGCACAAGATTTATAGAAGATTGATGCAAGCAGCAAATAACGCCTAGCAACGGTTTGCTACCCCTAATGTATATGACTAAGTGCCATTCAATAACATCATCTTTTTCAAGTACCTTACTTGAATATGTTTTAGGTGAATTAATCATCTATCCTTTTGTTGCAGATGTCATGTTAAATCCAAGAGACACAGAATAGTCATTCTCCGATGATTTAACTTTAACAGGCCTTAGACATCTAACTCTCAACGAATAAGAGGAACAAATTCCATCTTGACTACATACGTCTCTCACAATCACCTCATGTCATACCTGAACTCAGCCTTATGTACTGCCTTTTCAGAACAGCAAAGGACTAAGTCAAAGTACAATACTTGGTGAATATCAAGACCCAATATGTATCTCAGGTCTGAGGATACAATGATATTCGCCTTTACTCAAAATTTCTTATGACTAATCAGAAAGATTCCATGCAGAAATAATTGAGAGCGGGTCAGTCCAATATCTATATCCCATAGATATCAATGAACCTTGGTAGCAACCTCTTGCTTTGTATTCATACCTTATGAATATCAACCAATCCAAGTTCATTATAGTCTTACATTCATAGTTGTTCCCACAAGTATGATCGACTACGGACGTTAAGAATAATTTATTTATTCACGGATTTAAACATGCTAAAATAGAGGAACAAATGAAATTATAACCATATAATTAAGTCAAATAACATTAGTTCCAATATCCAAATACAAAATACAACATCAAACCCAGTCACTTGAATATCTAAGTCCCATGGCACAAACATGACCTTCATGCTTTGCCTTTTCAAGGAGTTTTGTGAGTGGATCCGCAACGTTTTTATCAGTGTGGACTTTGCGAATACATATCTTTCCTTTTTCAACTTCATCCCTTATGTAGTTGAATCTCCGTTCAATGTGCCGAGTCTTTTGATGAGCACGAGGTTCCTTGATTTGAGCAATCGCACCCTCGTTGTCACAAAAGATCTCTAGGGGATCCTGAATGGAAGGGACTACCCCTAGATCGGCTATGAATTTCTTCAGCCATGCAGCTTCCTGTGCTGCCATTGAAGCGGCGACGTATTCAGACTCTGTAGTGGATAACGCTACGACTTCTTGCTTTGAGCTTTTCCAAGAAACAGCTCCCCCATTCAGAATAAAGATGTACCCCGATTGAGATCGTGAATCATCTCGATCGGTTTGGAAACTCGCATCCGTGTAACCTTTTACAACGAGTTCCTCTTCACCAGACCCGTAGATCAAGAACATGTCCTTAGTCCTCCTTAGGTACTTCAGAATGTTCTTGACAGCCATCCAATGACTATCACCAGGATTTTGCTGGTATCTACTTGTCATGCTTAAAGCGCATGACACGTCCGGTCTAGTGCATATCATTGCATACATGATGGATCCTATAGCAGATGCATATGGGATTGCCTTCATTCTATTTTGCTCCTCCTTGGAGCTTGGACATTGAGTTGTACTCAATATTGTCCCTCTTTGAATAGGTACAGTACCTTTCTTAGAGTTTTCCATCTTGAACCTTTTCAAGATTTTGTCAATGTATGCACTTTGATTCAAACCAATTAGCCGTCTTGATCTATCCCTATAGATCTTTATTCCCAGAATATAGGCGGCTTCACCAAGATCCTTGATGGAAAAACAATTTCCAAGCCAGTTTTTTACACCTTCCATGGTTGGAATGTCGTTTCCAAACAGTAGTATGTCATCAACATACAATACTAGGAAGGTTATTATGCTCCCACTAGCCTTCTTATACACGCAAGCCTCATCAGCGTTTTTGATGAAGCCAAATTTCTTTACTTCATCATCAAAACGGTGATTCCAACTTCTTGATGCTTGTTTCAATCCATAGATTGATTTCATTAACTTGCATACTTTATTAGGATATTTTGGATCGACAAAACCTTCAGGCTGAACCATATAGACATCTTCCTCAAGATATCCATTTAGGAAAGCGGTTTTGACATCCATTTGCCAAATCTCATAATCATAATGAGCTGCTATGGCAAACAATATCCTTATAGACTTAAGCATTGCAACAGGTGAGAAGGTTTCATCATAATCAACCCCTTGAGTTTGAGTGAAACCCTTTGCTACAAGTCTAGCTTTGTAAGTATCCAAGTTTCCATGCATATCAGTTTTCTTCTTGAAAACCCACTTACTTCCAACTACTTTGGAATTAAGAGGTGGCTCAACAAGTTCCCAAACTTGATTGTCATACATGGATTGCATCTCAACGTTCATGGCCTCAAGCCATTTGTCACAATCCAAATTGGACACTGCATCATGATATGTGGCTGGTTCATCTGAATCCACCATATAGCATCCATCCATGAAAAATCCATATCTTTCAGGTGGATTACTAGTTCTACCACTTCTGCGAACGTTTTGTGTGTATTGATCAACCCCTTGATCATCCTCAACGTCCTCACGTTGAGTGCTAGTTTCAACCAAACGTGCATCGGGCTGTGTTTCTTGATCCTCCTCAAGATCCACTGTTCTACTGCTAATTCCTTCCATAAGGAACTTAGTTTCTAAGAACTCACCCTTTCTGGCAACAAATACTTTTTGTTCCAGTGGATCATAGAAATAATATCCCATAGAATCTCTAGGATATCCAACAAAGATACACTTGGTGGATCGGACATCTAATTTGTTTGGGGTGGGAGTCTTAACATAAGCCTCACAACCCCAGACCCTTAAGTATGATAAGGATGGAACTCTTCCATGCCATATCTCAAAAGGTGTCTTTTCCACCTTTTTGGTTGGGGCCATATTCAGAATACGGGCCGCGGAGAGCAAAGCGAATCCCCAAAATGATAGAGGTAATGTGCTTCTAGCCATCATAGATCGAACCATATCCAATAAGGTTCGATTCCTCCTCTCAGACACACCATTATGTTGTGGTGTTCCAGGTGGAGTGAGTTGTGAGACAATCCCACAACTCCTAAGATGATCTTGAAAAACATCACTTAGGTATTCGCCACCTCTATCGGTGCGGAGAATTTTAATTGACCTGTTGAGTTGATTTTCTACTTCATTCTTGAAGATTTTGAACATTTCAAAGGCTTCATCTTTGTGCCTTAATAAGTACACATATCCATAGCGACTATAATCGTCGGTAAAGGTAATGAAGTATCTTTCACCATTCCTAGTCATTGGCTTAAAAGGACCACATACATCCGAATGTATGATACCTAATAAATCTTTTGCCCTTTCGTTAGTTCCACTAAAGGGTGCCTTAGTCATTTTACCTTGTAAACAAGATTCACATACATCAAATGAATCACATTCATTTGTTTTTAAAAGACCATTCTTTTGAAGTATTTGTATACGTTTCTTGTTTATATGACCAAGACGGCAATGCCAAAGGTAGGTATCACTCAAATCTAATTTGAGTCTTTTGGTGGTTGCTTGGTATATTGAGCTATCATATGTTACGTTTTCATGAACCAATTCATAAATACCATTACAAGGTATAGCCTTAAAATAAAATACATGATTTAGAGAAACATGAATATCATTGTCAACAAACTTGAAATCATAATCACATTGTCTTAAACGGGAAACAGAAATTATGTTCCTAGTCAGGCTAGGAGCATATAATACATTGTTCAAAATAACTTCCAAACCACCTGGAAGCTTCAAAATGTAGTCTCCTTGGGCTTCAACGTGAACCTTTGCACCATTGCCCATGAAGAGACTTATTTCCCCTTTTGCATAATGCTCATTTCTTTTGAACCCCTGCAATAAATTGCAAATGTGAGTTCCACATCCGGTATCTAATACCCATGTGTTAGAAGAAATAACATTTAGCTCAACATGTATCATGTAAATTATACCTGAGGTTTGCCCTGCATCCCTCTTTTCTCTCAACTCTTTGAGATAGACTGGACAATTTCTCATCCAATGCCCTATCTCACCACATTTGAAGCATGGGTCATTTACAGCAACCTTTTGCTTCTTCTCCTTGGGCTTCGGAGGTTCCGCCCTAACAACCATCTTCCCCTTTCCTCCAACGTGCCCCTTTCCTTTGACAACATTTGCCTTGGGAGGGGGTAGAGACCTCTTCCTTCTCCCACCTTCATTAATGGTGAGAACGGGTAAAGCGCTTTTACCCATTCCCGCCTCAGCTGATTTGAGCATCGAATGAAGTTCATTTATGCTCTTGTCCCATCCGTTCATGTTGTAATTCATGACGAATGCCTCAAACCTTTTAGTTAGGCCATTAAGGATCAAATCCGTGGCCAACTCCTTTGAGACAGGACAATTTAGCCTTTGAAGGCGGTCAATGTGACTTTTCATCTTAAGAACATAAGATGAAACTAATTGGGATTCCTCCATTCGACATGCATGAAGCGCTCGAACCGTTTCGAAGCGCTCCACTCTAGCTTGTTGCTGGAACGTTTCCCGCAACTGAGTGATCATGTCATAGGCTCCATGGAGCTCATACTCCTTTTGGAGTTCGGGTGTCATACTTGCTAACATTAAGCAAGAGACTTGGATGGAGTCTTCCGTATATCTAACCCAATCATTATAGGCCTCCACATCCTCCTCGTTAGGTTCATCGGGGATGGGATCATCAAGAATGTAGGCCCGCTTTTCTTGCTTGAGAACAATTCTCAAGTTGCGGTACCAATCCATGAAGTTGTTAGGTGTTAGACGATCCCTTTGAAGGATCGCCCTAAGAGATTGGTTGTTTTGGTTTGGTACATCATTATTAGCGTTGGTGTGGTCGGCCATCTACAAGATTTTACAAAGTTCCATTTTAGTAATCGTTGATATAATTATACATTTCATTTATTAATACCCTTTACGTCTCATAGACTATTAATAAAAAAAAATTTTTGAATCCAACGTTATATTTAAATATTGGTTAGGTGACCTTTATCCCATTATTTAAATAAACAAGGTAGTCATAAATGACAATTGCAACCCATTGCAACTTCTAATGGTATGGATCGTTTGAACATCTTATGTTTATAACGGCATGTTTACCCATCAACACCTTTTATAAAACACATTTTAGGTGATCCATTCAATATATTTTATAAATCAAGTCGTCCTACTTACACACACGTGTGAGTTTACCACATAAGTGGTTAGGTGACCTTTATCCCACAAACATGGCATTATCACCTCAAGTTACAAGTTCCCTCAAAAGTGGTTAGGTGACCTTTATCCCACTAAGAGTTTGCAAGTAACCTAAGTGTTGTGTAAAAGGATGGTGTTTAACTTGTTTTCAAAAGGGATTTATAATTTCACAATTCTTGTTTTAGAAAAGTCCATGTACTATATGATTGTATGCATTCAACCATATGGTACCTATTTGGTTCTTATAAATAAAACCCATTTTATTTTGCAAACCATTAACTCCTTTTATAGACACATTCTATTTTGCTTAATGATTTGAGAACCAATTTCTTGTAATAGCTTGTTCTAGGTGATGGTTTGTTAATGACATCCAAATATCCAAAACAAAACAACATCATAAGCATTCAACCAAGCATAACCAAACAATCCATATATGCATAACAAAGCATACTAAGTTGAGCACACTTGTTTAGCCAAAACAAGTGTGTCAAAAGGTCTTGTCCTAAGGGTTAAGAACATGACACATGGTTGACAAAAGGAACTCCCACTTGAATCCACATCTTCAAGCATCCTCTTTGTCCATCTTTTCTTCAAGTCTTGATCTTGAGCATCCTTACAAAATATGTATCCTAATACATTTTTTCTAGTAAAGATAAACTCCTAATCTATTTATTACAAACCATATGAATGAATAGATTACAAAACAAGACTTGAAACAAAAATAAATTATTACATGCCCAAAAGAATATAACATGACAACCAATCATCCAATCCAAAGGGTCTAGGCTTTGTTATGCATAATCAACAACAACATGATGAAACATACATGAGACTATCGAAATTGGCAGCCCCTTATAGCCCATGTTTTTGGCCAACATAAACCAAGAACAAATGGGTTATGAACATATAAATAAACATCAAATAATCTAGAGTTTTAAAGATCCTTATATGCATAAAGAAGCATCTTTAAAACACCAAAAGGGGTGACCAAAACAGCCCTCTAACTCACGGGTATGTGGTGTCAAACACCACAAAACCGTGAACTAGCAAGAATATACATGTATGCATTCGTATAAGTGGCTCTTGATGCCATTGTAGGGTTTTAACAAGTTTATCAAAGCTCATATAACCTTGTTTATATGAAAAACGCAGCGGATTTGAAGTTTTAAAACATGTTAGTAAGATGGTTATTAAACCCATTTTAATAAGCAACCCCAAACCATGGATCATTATACGAAAGTGCATACAAGAAAGAAACATGAGATGGTGAAGATACAACCTTTGTAGCAGCTCAAAAGAACAAACTTCTTGAGGTGAAAAGAAGATGAAACGTGGCTGAATCTTCAAAGAAGAAGACCTCAAGAGGTGATACCCCAAGCTTGTACAAACACCTTGATTGCTAGGAATCTTGACACCCAATTTTCAGCAATCAAAACCCTTTTTGAAGCTGAAAATTCTGCTCAAAAACTCCTTCAAAACCGTGAAGAAGAGGGAGAGAGATGGGAAGGATCTTCAAGTGTGTGTTTTCTAGCAAGAGAGAGAGACAAGAGTGTTGTAGTATCCAACTAATAATAATGGTCTTGGAACAAATAAATGGAAGAAACCAAGGCATGGGGCGGCCGAAAATGGCACCCCCTTGTCTCCCCATTGAATTCAAATTATTTTTCAAAATAAACTTAAACACTCTTGCACTCTTTTATATAAAATTAAACCATTTTAATTTTATATGACTAACACACACACATTATTATTTGTCATTGTCTAACTAATTAAAAAATGAACAAATAATCCCATATGAACAAACACAAGTTTATATATATATAAACTTGTTCATTCGCAAAAGCAATGATTTAGAAAACCCGGTTTCTAAATTGGTGTTTATATTTATTTGTTTGATCTAATCAACAAATAAATATTTGTCGGTGTTTGTTTGGCTTGTTATTGGGTATGACCCGACTTGGATCATATCACACTAGCCACATCAATTTAATATATATCTTGGGCAGATCATTTCCTTCATGTGTATCACTTGGCGAAATTGCAGCTTCGCTTGGCGAAACTGTAAATTCGTCAGGAGAATCTATAGTTTCGCTAGCTGCGAAACTATATGCTATATAAGTCTTTGTGCGAAATTATTTTCTCATTTTCGCACAATCGACCTGTGATGTCCCTGAATCTGTGTTTAATCTTACTGATTGATTGTTGATTCAAGTTCGTCAGTGAGTTTCGAACTTAGGACCATCCTTTAATCTTGTTAATATCATCTCATTGTGGGTATTTTTGATCGAGACTCTTCGGTAGCCTCGCTGTTCTTTCAGCGAAACTACCGATAATCCAGCGAAACTGAACGAAAGTTCTTGCATCCTCAGCGAAACTGTAAGGTTATGCTGTCCAAGCGAACTTAACAGTTTCGCTGGCTATTTTTCAGTTTCGTTGTGCCGAAACTATAGTTTCGGCTTGTCGAATCTACTTCACTGTTTGAGCGAAACTAATGTGATTTTGCTGGCGAAACTAGACTTTCGGCCGCCGAAACTATATATCATTCAGCGAAAGTATAGTTTCGGCCAGCGAATTTATTTTAGTTATTGTTTATTCTTTATTCTTTTCTTATTTTTTTAATTATTTTAGTACTTAATTCCTTGTTCTAATGTATTTCATTTGTATTTCAGATATAAATGGCAAATTTAAAGTTCGACGAGAGAAACAATATCACTGCTATTTTGGATGATACACATCCGAAAGCCGCCGGGTTTAGAGATTGAATTAGATGGCTGCAAAGATCTCCCAAATCTTATGTTATATCTTATTCCACTACCATATATGACCTTCATATCAGAGATTTCTGGAGATCTGCTGAATATGACACAAGAGGAAATACTCAAAGAATTACTGCCAAAGTCTTAGAGCACGAGGTGATTATTACTGTAGAGACAGTTTCAAGGATTTTGAGGCTAGAGGAGGATTCTGGCAAAGAGGTTTCTATGATTGATACAGAGGTGTTTGAAGCATCCAGGAGCATGGGTTATGAGAGACCAACTTTTGGTTCAAGAAAGGAGATCAAGAAGTCTTTACTCTCCAAGGAATGGAGATTTATTGCTCACGTATTCATCATGTGCCTAGATCACCGTAAAGGTGGTTCAGACGGGCTAAACATTGACTGGGCTAAGGCAATGTTGTTGTGTTGCAAAGGAGAGAAGGCAAACATAGCCAGACTGATATTCGCTTGCATGGCTAAGAATGTTATGGCCTTGAAGAAAGATAAATGGTTGTTGTATCCTTGATTTCTGCAAATGATCTTTGACGACCTTATACCAAATGTGCCAAAACACGGGGAGGTGAAAAGGCTGGTACAAATGAATCCTCGTATCTTTACTGATTGTTGTGCTATTCGCCATGATTTTAGTGGAAAGATAACCCATCTTTGGGAAAACATGTACCCACCAGAGAGATGGAACTACATTAGATGGTTGGATGAATCTGAGAATAAAAGAACTAAAGAAACCAGGGCACAGCAAGCTGATGCAACCAAGAAAAGAAGACGATATGCTAAGGAGAAGGATTATGATTTTTAAGAAGAAGAAAATGAAAAGGCTGATGAAATAAGGTTGAAAAGAAGAAGAGATCGAAGAAGAAAGCGGATGTAACAGAATCAAAGAGGCGAACTAAACAGAGACATCAAGCATTCACTGAGAGGAGGAAAGAAGAGGAGATCTAGATGAAGATATGATCCGTAATCTTAACAGTTCTTTGGCAAATGAACTGAGTATGATAAAGATAAAGCTCATCAACCTAAGAGATACGTGAGAAGCAAAAAGATGAGATGATAGATGGAATGAAAAAGATGCTTGTTGATCAAAATTGTCTGCTGAAGAAGTTGTTTGAGGAGATTGGCCAACTGAAAGCTGCTGCCAGCCTGCCCAATCAACTAACTCAATCTGAGTTAGATGATTTAACTGACACTTCAAAATACCCGTTCTTGAACGTGGGTACTTCCTCCAGGGCAGGAGAGGGCACATCTGGTGCAGCATCTGCTGGTGTTGAAGATCCTGAAACAAGACGTGAAGATGAAGGTAGGGAAAATGAGGAGGAGATTATTGAAGCTGGGTTTGTCAATATGTAGTTTGATTTTGAGAAGGATTTAGTGGGTGAAGAATGATGTAGAGAAAACTGCTGAAGAAGCTACTTAGAAAGGAAAGGGACTAGTTGATAAAGAAGAGGATGATGAACAACTTGTAGACTATGATTCTGAACCTGAGTTCTATGAAGTTGATGAGAGGCCGTTGAGTTATGTTGCCAAGAAAGGAGAGCTTGATGATGATGTGTTTGAGATGGCTAAAGATGAGTGGTTTGTTAAGGAGAAAGAGGCAGAAGAACTGACTCCCTATTCCAACACATGGAAGGGTTGAGTAGGAAAGAGGATGACAAGCGGATTATAAGTTGGTGCTATAACCCCAACCTCAAAATGTTCATGATAAAGAGGACAGGGGGTGGAATATGCTACTTGCATAAAAGGAAGGCTTTCAAGACCTTACCTAAATGGGATCTCAGGCGCCTGGCAACACTACCTTTACTGAAGGCATATCTGAGTGAACGAGCCTCTCTGTTAGAAAAGGAAATTCAGAATGGCCTCAATGACAATTTTGAGTCTTTTGGTTAGATGAAGGCAGAGAGGAAACGTTCAAAGAAGGACAAGGATTGGGAGACCGGGAAGGGAAAAATGGCACTAAGGGTGAAACCCCCAAGGACCGTGAATAGGGTCAAATTAGCAGATCTCCTTCCCCAAAGATTACAGACCTTTGAAAGAGGTTTTATGACAATAATACAGGGGAGGCTGTCATAAGAGTGAAGAATGGTGCTGATATCAAAATTTTTGATCCAATGGAACTCTTTAGCTTTGGTGATGATGACCTGCTGCTTCTTTGTGAGAATCATATCAAAGCAGGTGCAGGTGAGGAAACGAGGAAGGAAGCCAGTCTGTTTATGACTGTGGCAAATAAGAAAAGAGGTGTTAGAGTAGAAGTCAAGAGGCTGGCAGAGAAAGTGAGGGACCAAGATGATTTAAACATGGACATACAGGATCTGGGCAGAAAGTTTGGTCAAGCCAGTGCTCATCCTGAAGGGCCTCATGAAGCAGGAGGAGACCATGGAGAATCATGTGCTGAACCCTCTAAGGAAGTCGTTGCAGGAGGTGTAGAAGACAGATCAAATGCAGCAGAGGAAACTGGAGCTAACAATATAAATCAAGATGAGTGAAGGCGGTGAGGTTCAACCTAGGGGGAGTATTAAAGATCATGCATAGGTTGTACTCACCCTAGATTAGAATGTTTATTTTTGCTTGTAATAGGTCTTATGTTAGTTTCCTTTATGTATGTTATTAGCTTTATATACTTTTGCAGTCCAGTGAAACTGTGAGCGAAACTATAGTTTCGCTCACAGTTAGCTGTTTAGTTCGCCAGGCGAAACTGCTGTTTCTGCCGGGCGAAACTACAGTTTCGGCAGAACAGTTTCGTTGACAACAAAACTGTCTGCGAAACTAAGACTGCTATATATACTTATGTTCATTTTCATTGTGGTAAGCTTGCAAAAACCCTAATCGTGAATCATTGTTGCAAGTTGCCTTTTCAAAGCAGTTATTACATAGAAATATAATTATGCTTGAAGTTATTGATTGTTATGATGTTCATTGTCTTATATTGAATGAGTTCTTATTGTGATCAATCTTTTTTGGTCATGTTGTTTGTTGTGTTTTTTGGATATTGAACGATTCTTCATATCATTTGCACTGTAATACGATCAAATGGACCAACAGACTTTGGTTTTGTCAAAACCAAACGTTGTATCCTTAGTGGCTACTAGGTTCTGTCCCGTCTTCTTGACAAACTTTTTAGCTCTTCTGACTGCACTTGCCAAGGCCCACCTGATGTCCATTCTCTCTAGATCATTCTCATCAACTTGTTCATAATCTTCATCTACAAGATGACAATTTCCAATCTTCCCGGCAACTAAACCATCATAGGATTGGACAACAGGTGCTAGAAGATCCATGTGCTCCTTTGCAACTTCCATTGTGATATTACCAAGATTCTCGGTCTTCAACTTTGTAGTGTTGGCTTCAGGCACTATGTATTGGGTACCTGATGCCCCTGACATTTCTGGTCCTGAAGCAGTGGTTTGGGAAGGAGCAGACGAAACTGAACTTAGAGTGAAGGATTCTGAACGTAGGATCCTTTCTTTGACTTGTACTTCATCCGCAGTTCCTCCTACCTTAACTTCAAGATGAAGTCATTTGTGTCTATCATTGCAAGAATGTCGTTCTGTCTCAGATTAGACACAAATGAATCCCATTTCTCTGGCAAACCATTAGCAAAGCTTGAAACTTTGTCTTCCATAGATGTGGTTACGCCATGAGTGTGAAGCTCAGTCATGAGATGATAGAATCTGTCAATAATATCATCTAAGCTCTCATTCCCTATCGAAGAGAAATTATCAAACTCCTTCTCGAGAGCCTTAGCCTTCAGTGCTTTTAACGTTGCATTTCCATCATATCTCTTCTCCAAAGCATCCCATAACTACTTAGCCTGCTTGTTCTCAGAGAACTGATGAAAAATGTCCTTCGGTATTGACAGAGTCAACAAGGCATAAACTTTCTTCTCAGCATTGTAGAGAATCTTCTAAGCTTCACTCATTCCTCCCAAGGTTAACTTGACTCCATTAGCACTAACTGGCACCGTATAACCAGTCTCGATGGATGTCCAAAGATTGGGATCAACTCCATTTAAGTAAATCTCAAACCGCTATTTCCACTGAGGATAATTATCTAACGTTATCAGCTTCGGCGGTTTATTGTGATTTCCTACCTCATTCTCCAGAAGTAGTAGATTCTAGATGCGTGAGTCCTTCCCGGCAGTAAACGCAGCAAATTGATCTTCCATTTTTAAACTTGGTACTTGGAGAATAGGGCAGTTTCAATCGTGCAAATGAACTATGAGTATGGATCACTCGTGCGAATGAAGGGTGCGAATGAATTCAATCATGCGATTGGATTCAGTCGTGCGTATGAACAAGACGAATGGACTCAGGCGACTAGAGTTGTTTAGTCGTGCGAATGAGTAATGCGACTGAGTTCAGTCGTGCAAATGGAGTATGCGAATGAGTTCAATCGTACGAATGAGCTAATCGTGCGATTGAAGGCTGTTGTTTTTGCAAAATCGAAGATTTTGACACTTTGACACAAAATACGAATTTTCTAAGAACCCTAATCTGCCGTATAGTGAAAAATCAAAACTTTAATGCCAGAAAACGTCAAAAACACATTTAGAAGCAAAGTGGTGACTCTTTTGATTAAAACGTAGGTTTTTGACACCAAACCTAATTGAATCAAACGCAAAATCAAGAGCCAAAGCTTTGATACCACTTGTTAGGGACCGTGTACGGACGGAGTACTAACTGATTTTGCGTTTATACCGGATCAAATAGTGCGGAATCCTATTTGATTGGCGATCCAATTAGTGATAACGATAACTCGATCGATATAAAATTGAACTAAAACGTTAAGAACGAGTAGGAATCGATCAGGAACGAACTATGAACTTGGACAGGCTATTTGGGACGTTCTGGACAGCTATGGTTTATGTGTATCTGCAATATCTCTTCAAGTGTTCTGTTTTTTCACGAATTAGGTGGTATTTATAGGTTAGGGTTTTTCATTCGTACGACTGAACCATTCGCATGGTTCAGTCGTGGGACTGAATCATGCGATTGAGTCATACGCACGACTGAAGGTTCAGTCGTGCGACAGAGTCAATCTTATGTCTCAATCATACGATTGATCCAGTCTCCTGGATCAGTCGTGCGACTAGTCCATAAGCATGATGTATTCACGTGTATGGTCCATAAGTATGGTCCATTGGCATGAATAATCACCCGACTTGGTTGAACATAATACTCAATCATTATTGACTTAGAATTGTGTACAACAACCTCAAACCTATATAAGATGTTCATACATATGAATAAAAGATAAATAAACATCAAATCATATATCATATGTCGTTACTTTGTCAAATTACACATATGTAAGACATTAAAGACTTTTACATTTAAGTATATAAACTAGGAACACATGTATCTACAACATGAGTACATTGAATTTGAATACCTCAAGCAACTTGAGCTAAAAGTTCTAAAAGAACAAAAAGATACTAAAAGGAAGATGAGGGAAGAAGCAGCAAAGTCAAGAGCCATCATCCAAAAAAGTCAAAAGAAGTCTACTAATAGGCAGAGGATGTGATAGGTCCAAATGAATTGATCTGTGATAAAATTGTAATGTAATGATCAATTATAAGCACAAAGTTATCAAACACATGCAAATACTTCAAAAATTCATAGATATTTCATTGATAGCAAATGCAAAGTGGATGCAATGTACACAACGAATAACAGAAGTTCTAACAATTTCGACACCTGCAAAATACATATAATATCCTATTTATACGAACAATGAAAACTAAGAAACATATATTTACACAATAAGTCTCTATACTATGACAAAAAACAAAAACGAAAAGATTAATGCTAATCTTCAAAAGAGCTCCAACAATACTCCCCCTAAGATTTGTATTGCGTCTTCAGTCAAACATGAAATCTTGTGGTTCATATTCGATTGAAAACATTGGTTTTTCTTTGTAGATCTCCAACTCCTTTAATGCTTTCTTGATAGCTGACTTGAACTTTCCTGTTAAAATTCCTTGTTCTGGTTTTTGATTCATTTGTTTTTATCTCGATTGCATCCATGACTTGTAATGTTTCCTTTAACAATCCAGCAATATCAATATTTGCATAGAATTAAACTGGTTTAGGATAATCATTATAATGAGTCTCCAACACTCCTTTACTTAATATCCTCATGAACTCAATATTCTTTATATATTTCTTCACAATGTTTGCATAAGCTTGAGCTTTCCTTAACGAAATACGCTCCATTGTTGCATTCATCACTTTAATGATAGTCATAAAATACTTTATATCATTTTTTGCCACTTGAGAAGACACTCGATTAAACTTTTGGTTTGACAAGAATGAGATATAACTTGAATGTAATAATTTCAGCTCAAAAACTCCAAATAGACACATCATGTCCTTGTTCCAATCATCCAAATTTCTTACAAGCATCAACTGGAACGTGTCAGCATGATAAAACCATCTTAAGATAGGTTTTGAAGTTTGAGTTCCATCAATCACTTTCAATCCAGGATTAGTAATCTTGTCAAAATACTTATCACATTATGCTTCCAAAAAACTTTCTTCTTCTGTCGAGCTGGATTCTGCCTTCTTTCTGCTCTTCAACGTTTGAAAGTACATCTTGTCCTCTTGATCACATCGAGTTTGAAGAAAAGATGCCATTCTTGAAATGCCTCGATCTAATAATGTCACAAAGTTTTCTCCTCTTGCACCCTTTGAAGGGTTAACAAGAGCTAACTTGTGTAATTCTTTTAAGTCTTGGAGAGGTAAAGCAATGATGCTAGAATAAAAATGTTATACATCACAGATAGCATTCACTCTTTTGAGAAAAAATGCATCAAACACTTCATCATATTTCCATGCTATTATCTTCACCTCTTTAGTAGTATCAGGAACAATCATAGCATTCAACAATTCAGATATTGATTGTCCAATTTGCAATACATTTCTCACTATGTCACTAGCCGACCTTGCTTTATTCCATAGCTGTTTTTGATCAATAGAGACTTTGTATGCATGTTTTTTCTTTTAAGGAAACATCTTATCAATTCTTCTCTTCTTTCGTGACTCCGTCTCACCAATTCCATAGACTTTATATCATGAGGCTTTAGAATCCTTGTTCTTTTAGTGATCTCCAAATACTTAGGATTATCCGTATCAAGCACTATCATCTTATTATTTTGTTTCTCTATTAATTGAAAATTTCTCACCAAGTTTCTTAGAGATGTTCCTTGTAATTTGTTCAATCTTTTTCTCAGATAATTCCTTGATTGCAACCGCAACCTCAAAGCTATAATACTCATGTCTTCTGGATCAAGGTGGTGCAATTTAGATGCAGGAATATCATCTATATTTATGTTTTCACTCATCGGTGTCCATTCACCATGCTCTATACATATTTCATTTGGATCCACCAGAGCAGTAGACTCAGCTAACAAACACTTCTCATATTCTTCATTTATCTGAGTTACTATCAAACCATCTAAGAAAACACGATTACACTTCTTTCTCACCAGATAATTATATCTATCTTCAAAATCACTTGGAATATCTTCTTGTACATTTTTTATTGGAGACTCAGCAATATCATAAATATCTTCTTCTTCTAGAACCTCATCATACTAGTCATCTGGAAAAATCAGAATCTATATCATCTAAGGCTTCAATTTGTTTTTGAACTTCACCTTCATCAACATTCACTAATTCATCTCCAATTTTCTGTACCTTTGATGGTTTAGAAGATAATTCGATCACAGCTTCATCCATTTTTCTTTTTCCTTTATCTACCTTAGAAATCCTTTCAATCATATTCACTTGGACTTGTGGTGCAGTCTCTTTCTCTTATATCACCACTTCAGGTTCTTTCTCTTTATCTTCTAAACGTTCTTTTGGCTTCTCAACTTCATCATTCAATCTTTTTACTTTCTCTTCAAGATTAATCATCATTAAATCTTTCTTCACTGACTTAACTTTTTAACAATTCATTCTCTTCTTGTAACTTCTTAATCCAATCCGCTTGTTCATCATTCTTTTCTTTTAACGCATCAATAGTCTCTTCATCATTAGACTTTTCAGTTTGCACTGATACATCTTGAGTTTGCTTCAGAATAGACTCATCAACAATCACAGTTTCTTGACCTCTTTGACTTGGAGATTCCACAACAAGAGATACATTTTTAAGAACTGGATCTGATACAATTACATTATTGTAATCAAAGTCAAAAGTATGTTGTTGCTCCAATCCTTCATTACCATGCTCATAGACATTGAACCTTCTTTTTGTAGCCATAGCAACTTTAGGAGATGCTATATCAACAGGTGAAGAGTTCCAACCAGCACTCCTTTTTGACATACAGTGTTGGAATATATAACATAACAACTTCTAGTTGTTAAACACTCTAGCTCTAAAAAATTGCTCTTTGGGAAATGATCAGGATGACCATCAACATGAATTTCTCTCTATATTAATTGAAGGTGATCTCGTATAAATCATGAGCATCATTTTCACCCAGTCTAAGAGTATCTCTTATTGACTGCTCTAACACTTTTATCATCCTCTGCTTAGTAATGAAACCCCTCACAACTTTCCTTCCTTTATCATCTCTTTCTATTTCAGCTGTTCTCCAAACATCTTGATCAGGCTTGCATATATAACAGGACGTGCACACATAACATATACATATTTGGTTCTCAATAGAAATCTGATCATATCTTCATAACCAACAGCATCTCTTGCCTCTTCATTGAGAAAAGCTGTCGCATTATGCTTTGGCTAAAATTTTAACTCAGCCATCTGTTAATCACAATAAAACAAAGTATAAGTATGAATGAATTATATTGATGTAAATCTCATTATAACTTATCAATTTTGAACCATTAACACTTAAAAAAATTTCTAAGTGTTTTATACACTAAGCACTTATAATGTATTGGTTACCAAATCAATTAACATTTTGAGATTAATACCACGTAAAATACAACAAAATATGCACACTTGTTAATTTTTTAATTTTACTTAGTAAATTTTAAATTTTTAAAAGTTGACCAATTTACTAAAATTTTCTAAGTGTTGAGTACAATCTCTCATAAACAAAACATATTCAAAATCAAATTTCAAATATTTAGAAACCACTATGTCATTAACATCTTTTCAAAAACAGTTTATTATGAGAATTATGATGACTTACAATTTAAGTTTGATCAAAAATTGTAATTAAGGATTCATTTTTTATTATTTTTTTAACTGATGAACATCAAAATCATCAAGAACAATTTGTGATGAAATAGGGTTTTGATGTTTCTAATCTGATCGAAAACATGTATTAACAACAAATTCGTGTTCAATTTATGATATTATAACACATTCAAGTCTCTGATTTCGAATTTCAAAACCCTTAGGGTTCAAACGCCTGAATAGCTGTCGAACGCCCAATCTATTGTTCGATTAATGTTCTGAAATATTATGTTATACAATCAAAATGATGTTTACAATCAATGATTTTACCTATTTATCATAATAATTTCAGATAATCAATCAAAACTAGGTAAATAGAAAGTATCAGATATGAATGAGAGTAAATAGAGAGTTTGAGTGTAAATGAACAAGTGAAAATGAAAATTTGGTCAAGTGTTGAATATATATAACTATAAAAACTCTTAGGCGCATGACCACTTTGAAGGCGTATGACCACTGTTGAGACGCATGAGACTTAGGCGCATGAGTTCACTTTGTCAGATTTCATGAAAGGTCTTAGGCGCATGAACACTGTTCAGTCGCATGGGCACTGTTCAGGCGCATGGGCACTGTTCAGACGCATGACTTAGCCTGAAACGTCTAACACTTATACATTTTCATGAACCCTCAGTCCACATGAGAACTGTTTAGGTGTATGATCCTTTCAAAGGGTCTACACTTAGAATATTTTCAACATTGGAAAGTCTGGTACTGTTCAGGCGCATGAGCTTGACTTAAAACACCCACAAATTTGGGAAACGCTTAAAAGATTAATGTTCAACTGAGCATATTAGTTGACTTTATCAAAGCTGATAACCCCATTTGACACTTTTCCTTCTCCAGTAATCTTTCCACCTACATCACCTCTGAATGCAACATGAGTACCATCTTTCATCTAAAAGTCTTGAAGTAAGGCATGGTTGCCTGTCATATGCCGTCTACACCCAACATCAACATACCATGTGTTTATTGGTCTTCTTGGGCGTACCTGCATTTCAAATACATTTAAGGTGAGTTATCAACCCAAGCCGAGATGGTCTTGGGCTTGCCATACTTATCAACAATGGTATATTGTTTAAAATAAAGTTTATTCATGTCAAGTTTCTTTTGATATTTCAGATTATCAATTTTTTTCTGACAAATTTTTTATTATCTTTACTTTGCTTAATCCTCATAGCATTGAAACATTTTCCTAGAGCATCATCAAGAAAATTTGAATCATCAACTGAAACATTCTTATAAAAAATTTGCTTGTTAAACGTTCCATTGTTCATTCTCACATATCGTGGAATGAAGTTTCCCTGTTTATAATGCTTTGTTTTCACAGTATAAAAATCATCATAATCAGAATTTATTCTTTTTTGAGAGATCTCAAGCTTAATGAAGGTTGTTGGGATAAACCTTGAAAACCATTATTCTAATTTCTTTGAGATCTAGGATTAACATATCCTTTTATTGGCAAGTTCCTTCTGAAGTAACAATCCTCAGTATTATGATTGCTTTCACCACACAAGGTACAATATTTGTTGAAATAACAATCAACTGTTGAATGATACTTCATATCATATATGTGACAATACTTGTTAAAGTAACATTCAGCTGTGTTATGATTATACATATCCCATATGTCATATTACCTTTGATCCTTATTTTGATTTAGGAGTAGTTAGATTAATCTATGTTTTTTATTTCCTCAGTGGATGTTTAAACAACTGTTGATTAACCCTAGATGTGGAAGGCACATTTGATCCTTATTTTGATTTAGGAGTAGTTAGATTAATCTATGTTTTTGATTTGTGAGTTTGTTCTTTTGATTTTTAGGTATTGTCTTTTGTTCATTCTCACAATACCTTCACTCCTTAGACATAAAATCTTTTATTGACAGCGGAAGACTTAGGACCTGAATCTGTTTCCCGATCAGAGGTAGATTTGATCTTTAGGTTTGATGTTATTTCAGGAATTGTGTTCATGTTAAAAGTACCTGCTGACACAAACTTCAAAGGATTAAATTGATTTGATTGATTGGTTCTTTGAGTTTGAGAATTTTTTGCTTTAGCATTTGTTTTTCTCCTTATTTGATTTCTTGTTCTTGATGATGTTTTGTTGCTTTGGGATTGAATTGAATCTTGAGAATATTCTTTTTCAGTTTCTTTCAAACTTATTGATTTGGGATTGTTTAATCCATAAGAACACGAATCATCAGAACATAAAGTATCTGATTTTGATTCCTATTGTTTAGTTTTCCCTTTCTTCTTTGTGTTTTGTTTGTCATTGGATTCAATAACTTCTTCAACACTTTGTTCAAGGTCACCTTTTTCAACAACTAACTCCTGAGATCCTTTGGGAACGAACAACTTCTGATTCTTTTGTCGAGGTTCATAAGATTTAACTTCTATCGGATGACCATTTTTAATCTTTTCTGAATCTTGTTCCTCAAATATCTCAACATTTATCTTTTCAGTTTCACTTTCTACATTAAATTGCACATTCTTTTTCTTATCATGAAAGGCTCGAGGTATGCTTTGTTTTCAGGTGGGTGATCATGTGTGTTAAAGCTCTCTGGTAAAGTGTTTGAGATAGATACATGCATAGGCTCATGTGTGAAACCTAGACCTGTTTTGTCATTATCCTTTCTTCCACTTAATAATTTTTTTACTATGGTTTTTGAACTTTTAACTTTGGCAAGATCAACTCAGTTGCAGCATGATCCAATTTCTCTTGTTCTAGATTTTTGGTCATCTCTTCAAGTTGCTTTTTTACTCGTTCTAGTTCTTTGAGAGTTTTGTTCCATGATATTTAAAAAGATATGATCTTGTCATCAGATATTTTATGATCAATTTTGAGTTTGGTTGTGCATTAAATCTTCTTGTTTGAGTTTATCCCATATTTTGAATGAGTATGTTCTATAAAGCTCAACTTGATCAATACATACTTTAGTGCACATTTTTTCTCTGACTTCCATGGGAATTTTTGGATAAAAAGGTGAAGTCTTAGTATCAGATGATCAGTGTGCAACCTTAGGTTGTTCTAACTGAGCCATGAGAGTAATTTCTTCTGAATCTTCTTTTGGATCAGATTTATCACTCCAATCATAGTCTTCATCGTTGTTTGAATCACCATTTTCCTTAGGATCATTATCTGCAGACCAGTCTTCATTATGAATCTCAACAACAATAGCTAAACTAGAAGTGAGATTAGCTGTGAACTGCTCAACATATGCACTCCAGTCATAAACCATTTTTTATGCTAAAAACAATAGCTTTCTTTGGCTCTTAAGTTGTTTTTTATTCATCTTTCAGTTCTGGCATGGGAAGACTTTGATACGGCTTCTGAAAGATTTTCTGAGACTGTTGCTAATATCTTTGACTGCTAGAGCCAACTTGACCATTTCCTCCTTGATTTCTTGGAGCTTTACATTCTTTTGAAAAATGACCATAGCTATTGTAGTTGAAGCACCTTGACTTTGATTTGTCGAACCCAACAGTTTATTTGCACTTGGCTTGTAATTTATGTTCACATAGGAGTGTTTCTGAGTTCTATAAGCAATCATCACCATCTACTAGTTTAAATCCATCTCTTCCACATCATCAAGATCCATCTCAAACAAATCCTTCAAAATAAGATCAACTTGAGTTCAATGACTACCTTGAGAAGCTGAAAACTTGACATGAAAGCAGTAAAAGTAGATTGACTCTTTATCCTGTAAATGGATATTTAAGACATCTTTAACTTTGCTAGGTTTAGCAGAGTTAGAAGATGGAGTCTCAGCTTGAGGTTTAGGAATCTGAGTTTTAGGAGGAGACTGAGGTTGAGCCGAATAGACAGAAGCACTTGTGAAAAACCCAGCTCCCACAAACAAGTCACCCTCATCTTCTGGAGAAGCAATATCTAATGTATTTGCAGGAGAAGCAATATACTTATACTGAGATGCTGATGCAGCTCTATCATTTTTTTCTAGAGCTTTCATCAATTTCAACTGATTCAATTTTAGCAATCAGAAGATCAAGATCCATTGGGAACTTTTCAGTATGCTTTAACAGTGTCACTGTCTATTTCCATGAGGATGGAAGAGCATTGAGAAGTCTATCATTTAGATCTTTAAGATCATTCTTGATGCCTATAGTTGCCATTTCTATTGTAATTTGCATAAATATGTCCATCATCTGGTTGATTGTTTCTCCAGAAATATGCTCAAGTAACTCAGTTGCCTTATAAGTTTTTGCTTTTTGAGATCTTGAATCTCTTTACCACCTTCACAAATGATCTTTAAGGCTTTGTACATGGTGTAGGCAGTTTGGTATCCTGCAAGTCTGGTCAATACTTCCAAAGGTAAACCCTAACACATCAGTGAGTAAGCTTTAAAGTCATTCTTAACTTTCTTTAAATCATCACCATGCTGACCATCCTCAGAATAAGGTTCTTGAAAATATTTGGTGTAGAAAAATTCTCTATCAGGACAATATGATGTAACAGGAATATCTGGTCCTTTCTCTCTTGACTTCCAAAGATCAATGTCAATAGAGTTTAGATGATGTTTTAATCTTAGAGACCAGTTCTTGAAATCAGCTATGTTCTTCAACTTAGAAACTCTATTCTCTGAATCTTCAAATTTAACCATTTTTAGGTTTGAATTTAAGAAAGTAATATGATTTTGTTGTTTTTAAAGTTTGGAATTAAACAAATAAATGAAAATATTTTTGGATTTTAGTTTTTTTAGAAAATTTCTAAGTGCTGAATGAAAAGTCTGAATTTTGATGCGCCTACTTCTTGTGAAATGCCCACTTTGAACAACAAACACCTAAGGGAATGCCTTAGTAGAATTCTGAAACGCCCAACTAAAGATGTGCCTGAATAGTTTTAAAACGCCTGAACAGTTGTCAAACGCCTAAACAATTGTCAAGCACCTAAACAGTTGTCAAACGTCTAGAATTCTTAGGTTTCAAAAACATCCAAACAGTCATAAAACTCCCAAACAGTGTCAAAACGTCCAACTCTGAAACGCCTAAACAGTGCTAATGCACCTAAACAGTTGTTATGCGCCTAAACACTCAAGCAAATTTCAGGTGATTTTAAAACTTCAAGCGCCTAATTAATCATCTTCATAACAACCTGATCTTATCAATTTCTTCAAAAACTTGATCAATTGATCTGAAAACTTCCAATAAGGTAGTATATAGACCGATAATCAATCCTAATTCGTCATTTCTCTCAATTAACAACAATAAGTCTGTTTTTTTTATTTAATTTGAGTTCGAATATGAAGAACAACTTTCGCACACAAATTTGATGAAAATTCAGATCTGAATGAGTTAAACACCAAATTGTGATTCAACTAATGTTTCTGATGATGAAACACAACTGAATTCAACAATTAATTGATCAAATTGCTATCAATCATAGATTCAAGTGATTCACAGAGCTTAAAATGTCGATATTAAGCTCAAATCACTGAACCGAAAGCTCTTATACCATTTGATAGGTTAAAATGGATTGATCTGTGATGATATTGTAATGCAATGATCAATTATAAACACAAAGTAATCAAACACAGGCAAATAATTCAAAAATTCATAGAGATTTCATTGATAGCAAATGCAAAGTGGATACAATGTGCATAGTTAATAATAGAAATTCTAACAGATTCGCCTCCTGCAAAATACATATAATATCCTATTTATACTAACAATGAAAACTAAGGAACATATATTTACACAATAAGACCCTATACTATGACAAAAAACAAAACAAAAAGACTAATGCTAATCTTCAAAAGAGCTCCAACAGGTTGATGAGCTTCTTGAAGCTGTATGGATTCTCCGGAAGAAGGCTTGGTCCAATGTCTCTATCAATTATGGATTAGCACACTAGAGTGATCAAGCAAAAGATCCAGAGAGGAGAGCTTGTTGACTTATAGACCTTACCAAGTCAAGCTCCTCCTGAAGTTTAGGTTAAGTTTAAACCCTTTGAGACAACACAACCCAGGACCTCATGCTAGACCACAACCAACTTCATCTTCTGATCCGCTGTAAGGTCCAACTCCCTTTCCTTCTAAACCTGTGAGGAAAGAGGACCCAACTGAGAAAGACAAAGCAGAACAACTTGGTGCTGAAGCCAGTCTTCTGAGTTAAAGATTTCAAAGAGGAGGAAAAGGATGGCTTCTAGGCTATATCCAAGAAAAAACCAAAAGTATCCACGTCCAGATCTCAGGATGAGTCAGAGCATCCAGAGGAAGAGCAAGAAGAGGCTGCTCAACGTACCCCAACTCAAGTAGAGCATCTTGCATTAGGAAGACCCATCTTGTTGTGGACTTTTGCTGCTAATCCAAATAGATGGTATGTCACTAGATATCAAGGTGGTCAAGATGTCTACTTCTGGCAAGACATGCTTAACCTACCTCTGCATGATCTCTTTGACATGAAGAGATACTTTGAAAGTTTGAGTGATCCTGACCAGCTAATGAAGAAGGGAATGGTCATGATCATAATGAGGACTGTCAATATCTAAACACCTATCTGTTTTGGTAGCTTCAGCCTAGGGGTGTTTGGAAGGATTATGGAAAGGCTGATGCACCCAAAACAACCCACGTTCTTCCTGCATACATGCACTTGGTACTTAGTAGAAGCTGCTTCGGAAATTTTACACTCTGCACAAGAAAATATGCTAAGTCTAAAAATCACCCGAAGCCAAGACCAATATCTTTCGAAGCCAAATATGAAGTATTCCGAATCTTCAAAGACAAAGTCTTCTGAAGCCAATGAATTGAAGACAGATTCCTTTAGAAGACTTTAAAGAACATGATTTTGCTGATGTACTTTTGCATAAAGCTAAACCACTTTCTGCTGCAACTCTGAAGACTCACCAACTTATACAAGTTGGTGAAAGGTCCATACTTTTCCAAATCTAGTCCACAACACTTTGTGAACCCGTTTTTAGTTAAAAATCCCTTTTAATTTGTCCTTTGACCATTTAATCAACAAATCTAGTCCAAAACACTTTGTGAACCCTTTTTAAGCCTGAAATTCTTTTTAATATGGTTAAAATCCAGGTTTTCTTATTTTTAAGTTGTTTCACCACCTTTCGGGTCCCCAAATGTGTCCAAAAATGATTACAAGTCTATAACTTTATTATTTTCAGCCATCAATATCTCATCATACACCCAATATAATCCAAAACTTACTGAAATACCAAGCCTAACTTACGGTTTCAACATACAACTCAAGAACTAGATGGAAACATAGTGATTACACCATTTTCACCCATTACACATGTGTAAAACATTATAACTCTTGATTACCCATTACCAAAACCTTTTTTAACTTTAAAAGCAGGTTATTAGGAGGTTAGAAAACTGATTTTGAGCAGGTTACAAACTTAGCTTCGGGAGATTACGAGATGTGCAAGCTAGGTGGTGCAATAACACCCAAAAAGAGGGTTTTGTAGGTGTAAATCGGGTTACACCCATAGAATGACTTATATAACGAGTGAGATAACTTCAAGAACGTTAAAAGCCTCTCAAGAACAAGGCTGTAGCAGCAAGTTTACTTGGTGTAGTTCACGGTTTGGAGAGTGTAGAGGGTCACAATGACTTGGGAATCTTCGAACAAGGGCTGGAGATGTCGAACTTGATGAATTCGTGCACGAAAAGCTCACAAAGCTTCTCCTTCTTGCGGTTTTGAGCTTGGCCGATGGTAGTTTTGGTGTTGCTCTTCGAAAATATGGCTGGAATTTTGCTAGAACCGTGGGTGTGTGTGTGTGTTTTCTGGTGAAAGAATCCGAGAGAGGAGAGGGAGAGAAATGAAAGTGTAGTGTGTGTGTAGAGTGGAGAAGATTCCATGTAAAGATAGTGGGGAAGAGGAGGGCGTGTGGTGAATGGTGGAAAGGGGTGGTGAAAAAGGGGGCGGCCGATTTGGCTTGTAGTGGAGGGGTATTTTTAATTTAAAATTTATATCGTAAGTATTGTTATGTGTAGTATTATTTTGTAGTATAGTGTGATATTTTAGGTGGTATAATTTAGTTAGTTGTTAAATATTTTGCATAGGCATGCATGCATTTATCCGAAATTTTTGAGTTCATGCACACCTTAATTGTTTCAAATTATGATTTAATTATTGCAAGGGTGACTAATTGGCGTTCCCGGAACACTAAGTTTTCCCTAAGCTAAAGCTTGAACTAGCTAAATCATCATAAAAACATAAGTTGGAAGATCATGACTAGATGCAATGCGGCTAAATGATTGCTCATCCGCATTACCAAATGCGATCAAGCAAGGAAAAAGTGCGGATGATGATCCCTTCATCCGCATTAACAAATGCGGTTAAACATATATATAAATGTCAAGTTAGCCTTTTGCATTTTCTTAATTCGCTTACTAGTTTCTAAACTGAGGCAAGTCAAAAAGGGATCATCAAGGCAATAGTACAGAAGTCAATTAACTTGGAAGAGAGAAAATTAAGATGATATTAACAATAATATTAATTGAATGGGTAATGATATAGGTTGATAAGGGTTAGAATTATGACCTAGAGGTCAGTTGTCACACCCAGGTTCTATGATTGTAGGTAAGACTTTCTCTCCCTTTTTGGTAGCATCACCTACTTGCACAGGTGAGCTAAGGGTTAGGTCCACCACATCCATTGGTTCTTCTGGACTAGGTTGAGTGTGCCTGACAGGTCTCTCAGCTAGCGTGCCCTTGAGATCGGTGATCTCAAGTTGCTGATCAATGACCTGTCTTGGCAAGGTAGCCACCTCAAATTCCAGGTGACTTACCTTTGAAACTAAATAGGTGCGTCTTTTTTAAAGTGTTTGCACCCTTAGTTGCAAACTCCCGTCATATTTATCAGAAGAATTATAGGGGATGAGAGGATATAACCAAAGACATCTCCCTTACCACCAGCTTGTGGTTCTTGGTTGTTGGATTTCCCCTGCCTCATGACAACTTCATGAGAAGTGTCAAGGGCTTAGGTTGCCATGGTTGAGTTCTTAATGATATAATCATTGCAAAAATGAGAGCCTCTTCCATATGGACTTCCTGAACATGTTTAAGGAAGTCAACCACAGCTAGGGGTGGATGATGTGAGCTAGATATGGGTGTTTCAGGAAGACTCATCTCTCCTTGAGCAGGGGAGTAGAAGAAAGACTCATGGTACTCACTAAAATCCATATCCACATCATCATATAACTGGAGGTCATGGATTGGATGGTTAAGATCTAAAGACTGGGATGGTAGTTGTTCCCCAAAGGTTGATCACCTGAGTTTTTAGACATAGAGTGAAGGCTTAAGGCTGTGGTGATGAGCTCATCAGGCTGAGCATGAGGAACCTCAGCATGAATTAAGTGATAGGAGTGGTCTGATCCTTAGGGGAAGTGGGAGCTCTTGGTTTCAGATCTTCCCGCATAGGTGAGTGTATAGGGGCCTACTCAATCTGAATAGACTAGGTAGGGGTTTGTTTGGATTTTCTTTAGTAGGTGCTGGTTATTTGTAGTTGTTTGGGTGGTGCGGATATAGAAGGTGTGGATTCAACATTGACTGGTGTAGTCAAATTATCACCTTGAGCAATGAGCTCTAACATATTTGTGACCAGGGCTGTTTCTACCCTTGAGAAACCAATAATGATCTTTCTCATGATATTAAATATGTCAGGCTTCATCTCTCCCAGTTAAAGAGTATCATATGTTCCCCTTAACTATGAGCCTGGTTCACAGTTAAGAATATGCTGGGCATATTTAGGGAACATGTATTACTCTAAGGAGTCTAAGCTAGCAAGCAAGTTTGTGTAAACAAACTGAAAATACTTGAACTTCACCCGTTGAAACATTTCATGGACTAGATAGGATAAGTCTTCAGCAATTTGGTCTCGTACTTCATGTTTATTTGATAAGAGTGAATAATAACATGGAGGAGGTGCTTCCACTAGTAGGAGACCTTACCCTTTTTTAAGGTTCTGACTGTAAAGTCCCCTTCATAGCCCATATGCCGGAATGATTCATTCACCCCAGCTTTGGGGAAAGATAGTTCCCCTTCTTCATCATCCAGTCTTAGATGAGTGTTGATTAAGGCTGGGATGATAAAAACTATCTTCCTTTGCACATTGGCAGACAGTCCCTTCCCACCGTCCAAGATCATCTCTTAGCTGATTCTCCAAAACTCAAGGAGTTTATCTTCATGCAGATGAGGGTGTATTTAGAGTGCGGTGAGGAAGGATGATTGATCAATAAAGCGGCAAACGCCTGAGAAACCATGATCTTTCTCAAACGATAATAGAGCAACCTGATTGTGTTTGCAGATGAAGATGAAGAGGAAAGAGGGGGAACCACTGTAAGGCTATATATATGGCTGGATTTGAGACAAAGTTATTACAAGACGATAAACTTTGAAATCTAGATGTCGATCCTACATTTGAAAAAGTGCGAAAAAAAGGTAGTTATTTTCGAAGTAGAAAATCTTCCCAATATAATTTGTCTTTGGAAGTTTTGAGAAAACTTTCAAAGCCAATTTGACTTCGGAAGATATTCATTAGTTTGTCAAAATTTGCTTTTGAGACATATGTGGTTTTGGAAGATATTAAACTACAGAAGTTTCAATCAAAGGATGAATTAAACTTTCGAGACTTAATTGCTTTAGGAAGAAAATTGTCCTTCAAAACATATAACTACTTAGAAGCATATTTGAGCTTTGGATTATATATCAGAATTTTTCAAAAGGTAAATTTCTTAGTAAGTAGTTATTAGTTTTTGCAGGACCATATAAGGGATAGTCAATACAACACAAAACACAATAAGGAGAGTATTTAGAACACTTAACAGATCAAATAGGGAACTGGGAACAATTTTGTTTGATACTAAGAACACAAATAAGTATGAGACAGAACAAAGAACAAACAACACAAGTATTGATTTTCAAGAATGTTGTATATTGCTCTCAAGTTCATTACAAGTGTTACAAAGCATAACGAAAGATACAAGGACCTGAGATACTTTATACTACATCATACAGCCGTCCATACTTAGAAGCCCAGCTGGAAACAATTGATCTAGACATCAACAAAATAAAATGTAGAGTCAATAGGCGAATTGCCTTTTGACTAGTGCCTATGACATGCCATAGCTCACATCCTAATATATTACAAAATTGATAAAAGTACATAAAGTAGAAAGCAAAGGACTCAAGTCCTCAATGTATAGTTACCAAAAGCATGGACCTTTTCACCAACTTGTATAAGTTGGTGAGTCTTCAGAGTTGCAACGGAAAGTGGTCGAGCTTTATGGTAAAGTATGTCAGATAAAGCATGTATTCAAAAGTCTTCGGAAGAAATCAGTCTTCATGTCTTTGCTTCGAAAGACTTCACTTTTGGCTTCGAAAGATATTGGTCTTCGCTTCGGAAGATTTTACACTTAGAGTATTTTCTAAGACTGGGTGTAAAACTTCTGAAGCATTCTACTCTATACTTCATTGCATGCATGCAGGAGAGACTTTGGATGTTTTAGGTGCATCAGCCTTACATAAAACCTTACAAACTCCCCCTAGGCTGATGCTACCAAAACATTTGAAGACTTTAGCTATTGATAGTCCTCATCATGATGATGTACATGCCCTTCTTCATTAGATGGTCAGGATCACTCAGACTTTCATATTGTCTTCTCATCTCAAAGAGATCATGCAGAGGTAGATTGAACATATCTTGCCATGTGTAGACATCTTCAACACCTGGAGCTCTAATTACATGCCATCTTTCTGGATTAGTAGTGAAGGTCCAGGATAAGATGGGTCTTCCTGATGCCAGATGAGCTACTTGAATCAGAGTTGATTGACCTGCCTCTTCATGCACTCTTTTAGGATGATCTGATTCATCCTGAGGCTTGGAGGTGGATGACTCTGACTTTTTCATCTTCTTAGACTTGGGTCTAGAGGCCATCCTTTTCCTCCTCTTTTAAAACATTAACTGAGAAGACTGGCCTTCAACACCTTGTAGTTCAGTCTTGTCTTTCTAAGTTGGGTCTACCTCCCTTACAAGTTTAGAAGGAGAAGGAGTTTGACCCTGCTGTGGATCAGAAGATGAAGCTTGCTGAGACTCAGCATGAGGTCCAGGTTGTGTTGTCTCAAATTCTTCAACCTTAACCTCAACTTCAGGAGGAGCTTGACTTGGTGGGGGGTGTAAGTCAATAAGCTCTCCTCTTTTGATCTTCTGCTTGATCACTCTTATATGCTCATCCATTGTGGATATAGACATTGGACCAAGCCTCCTTTCGGAGAATCCATACAGCTTCAAGAAGCTCATCATCCATTGTCTGTCAGCAGACTTCTTCATACTCTTTTGGATGATGGCTTTTGACTTTGCAGCCTCTTCCCTCATCTTTTTCTTTGTTGCCTTTTGTTCTTTGAGTACTTGAAGTTCAAGTTGTTTGAGATACTCAAACTCAATATACTTAAAAGACAAGGGAAGAATTGCAGCTGCCTGGTAGAGACATGTGACACTCAAGTAGTTGATCATGTTTTGCCTATCAGCTTCTTTATCCACCTGCGGTTCAAGAGTTGCCACAGCCTCTTGCACAGGGCTTTCTCGAACTAGGGAGAGAGTAGGAACATGTTTGTACCTCGTTTTATGTCTCATTTCTTCTTTGATTTGGAGGATCAACTTTGCATCCTCTGCTTCCTTCCTCTCTCTAGACATTTCCATACCTGCCAGTTCATTTAGTTCCTCTAAGGGGAGAGATATTATATCATCAATGTCATAGTTTCGGGTCTGCAAGTAGTTAATCCTGACTACCCTCAACTCATCATTTTAAGTATTTGGTCTGGGGGCAGCCCTGATTGCAGCTTCCATAACGCCTGAGGACCCAGTGGAACTATCTCCCCTTAGCTTCCTCTTCCTTTCTCTCTCTTCCTCCTCAATCGCATTAGGAGTTAAAATCCTTTTCCCTTGGTCACCCACAGACCTTTGTGACCCAGGTTGTAGAGAGCTTTGGCCTTCATTGCTTGGTGTAGCATCCAAGCTCTGCCATAAAAAGGCTGTGAGGCACCTTCACTAGTTAGTGCTTTACTGAGGGAATGGATTGTTGAAGTAGTTGTTATTGTGACAATGCTGTCAAGCTTTATCACTGGTCCTTCTGTTGAGGTTTTCCCTTTAAAGCTAATCTCAAGGTCTGACTCAACATCCAGTTGACCAATGACATTACCTGACTGCCATTATCTTCTTCTTTATCTGAACTCTTCATAAATCCTATCTTGAATCCTGTGAGCCAGCCTGTCAGCTTGCCTAGATTAACTTGGATTGGCAAGTGGCATGTTGACTAGATCAAGACCTTCATGGAAGTTCAAGGACTGAAAGTTGAAGACTTCTTGTTGTCCTTGAACTCTTTGAAGTGTAAGGGCTCTTGTATTAGCATCATACCTCCACCCACTTATGTAGTTTGAAGATCATTCGGGTGGGGATGACATAGCCCTTGGTATACCATCCTCAAACAGTCATTGTATGAGTGAGTCCACATCAAAGTGAACCTGAGGAGGTTGCTGAGCATGGACAACTGCAAGTGAGGTTGGTGAATCCTCTATGTCCATACTCTGTGATGAACTCCCAGGTTCTGTGATTGCTATGACTTTCTCCCCCTTTTTGGTAGCATCACCCTCTTGCATAGGTGAGCTAGGGAGTTAGGTCAATCACATTCACAGGTTCTTGTGTTCCTGGATGAGCTCTCCTTAAAGGTCTCCCAGCTAGTTTCTCCTTGAGATAAGAGATCTCAAGTTGTTGATCATTGACCCTGTTTTGTAAGGTAGTCACTTTTTATTCCAAGTGACTAACCTTTGAGGCTAGATAGGTGCATGTTCTTGATAGTTTTTTCACCTTTAGTCTCTTGTTCCCCTCATCTTCATAAGAAGAACCATGGGGGGATGAGAGAATAGGAACCAAGTCTTCTCTCTCATCACCAGCATGGGGTTCTTGGCTGCTGGATTTCCCCTTCTCACTGACAACTTCAGTTGAAGTGTCAATGGGTTGGGTTGCCATGGTTGAGGTCCTAATGATGTTATCACTTTCAGAAGTGAAAGCCTCTTCCATATGGACCTCATGAACATGTTTAGGGAGATCCACCTAAGTAATGGGTGAATGATGTGGGCTAGATATGGGAGAATCAGGAGCACTAATCTCTCTTTGAGTAGGGGAGGAGTAGAGAGACTCATGGTACTCACTGAATCTTATATCTTCAATATCCTAAAACTCAAGGCTAGGGATTGGTTGGTTGAGATCTAGAGGCTGGGGATGGTAGCTTTCCCCTAAAGGTTATTCACTTGAGTATTGAGACTCAGAGTGAAGGCTTGAGGCTGATGAGCTAATGAGCTCATTAGGCTGAGCATGAGGAACCTCAGCACTAATTCTTGATGAGGTGGGAGTGGTTTGCTCCTTAGAAGAAGTGGGAGCTCCAGTGTCCATTTCTTCTTGTATGGGTAGTAATATGGGGGCCTACACAAACTGAAGAGCTTGTGCAAGGGTTCGTTTGGATTTACTTTGGTAGGTGAGGATGATTTGTGGTTGTCTTTTGGGTTGTGAAGTAGAAGGTGTGGGTTGAACATTAGCATGTGTTGCTAGGTTGTCACCTTGAGCAATGAGCTCTAACATTATTAGGACAAGGGTTGTTTTTACCCCAGAGAATCCAACAGTTGGCTTCTTCAAAATCTTAAAGATGTCGGGTTTCATCTGTCTCAATTTAAGAATATTACATGTTTCCCTCAACTGTGAGCCCAGTACACAGTTGAGAATGTATTGGACATATCTAGGAAACATATAATACTCTAAGGAGTCCAAATTTGCAAGTAAATTTGTATAAATAAATTAAGAGTACCTGAACTTGACCCCTTGAACCATTCCATGCACTATAAAGGAGAGATTCTCAGGAATCTGGTCCCATCCCCCCTGCTTGTTGGACAAGCTGTGGATGACCACATGGAGTAGGTACTTCCACTGGGATGAGACCTATTCTTTCTTGAAGGTCTTTACAGAGAAGTCTCCTTCATAGCCCATTTGTAGAAAGGAGTGGTTTACAGCTTCTTTTGGAAAGGACAATTCACCTTCCTCATCATCCAGCTTAAGATAAGTGTTGATGGTGGCTAGAGTGATGAAGATTTTCCTCCCTTGCACTATAGCAAATAGTGCTTTCTCCCCATCCATAATGACCTCTTGGTAGGCCTTTCAAAATTCTAGCAGATGATCCTCATAGAGTGGAGGATCAATGGTTAGGGAGGTGAAGTAGTTGGATAAAGCCAGAAATTTGCAAACCTCTGAGAAACTAGAATCTTTTTCAGAGTTCAACAGGGCAACCTGTTTGTGCTGCCTGTGAAGTTGCATGGAGAAATCAGGGTCGATTCTGCGGTTGAGGTTGGCCATTTAGAAAACTTAGAGGTGAAGGAAGTGAAGAACAAATGTGGTTTGTGGGTGAATTTAGGTTTTGGAATAGTGCAGATGAAGAAGAGAGTGAAAGAGGGGGAACCGTTGGGTATGTATATGAATTGGATCTGAGACAAAGTTAATGAAAGAGGATAAACTTTGAAATCCGAATGTTGGTCCCACCTCTGCAAAAGTAGTTTGCTTTTGCCCAAAAAGTAGTATTCTTGGAAGTCTAAAATCTTCCAAAAGTAATTTTACTTCGGAAGTTTTGATGAAAAGCTTCCGAAGCCAAAATGACATCAGAAGATATTCCAAAGAGTTTAGAAAATTTTGATTCAGAAGAGATTAAGACTTGGACGTTTTATTCTATAAAGAATAAAGCGTCCGAGAGTTAATTGCTTTCGGAAGAAAATTGTTCTTGAAAACATACAAGTATTTAAGAATAATGTTAAGCTTCGGAAGATTTTTGGAAATTTCTCCCAAAGGTAAATTATCTTAAGTAGTTGTTTGTTTTAAAGACATAAATTTCCCCCGAAGGTAAATGTATATCTTTCGAGGAAAAAAAATCAAAGTTTTTAAAAATCTAAGGAATGTCTTCTAACAAGATTTTTCTTTCAGAGTAAACAAGGGCTTATGAAGGTGATAAAATAGACAACTTAGGACGCACAAGTTTTAGAAATAATATTAATTAGCTTTAAGAAAAGCTATTCAAAGTTAATCATCCCAATAGCTGATATAAAATATTTAAATCTCTGCTTATCAAAAGCTTTGGTGAACAGATCAGCAAATTGTTTATTTTTGTTAACTTTGACTAGTTTGATTAATCTCATTTCAAAGTTATCTCTAATCAAATGATACCTGATATTGATGTGTTTTGTCCTTGAGTGTTGCACATTATTCTCTGTAATAGAGATAGCACTATTGTGGTTTATGTGGATGGGGGTCTCTTTGAAGTTGAATCCATAGTCTAGCATCTGATTCTGAATCCAAAGCACTTGAGCACAACAACTTTCGGCAGGAATGTATTCAGCTTTAGCAGTTGATGCAGAGACACAAGATTGTTTCTTGTATTGCCAATAGACTATCCTTCCACCAAGGAACTAACATCCCCTGATGTAGACTTTGCAGTCATGTTGCAGCCACCATAGTCACTATCTATATATGCATACAGTTTAAAGTCAGAATTCTTTGGATACCAAAGGCCAAGTGTTGAGGCATCTTTAAGATATCTTAAAATCCCCTTGACAGTGACTAGGTGTGACATCTTGGGGTTGGCTTGATATCTTGCACAAATACATGTAGCAAACATGATATCAGTCCTGCTAGCTGTGAGGTACATAAGAGACCCAATCATAGCCCTATAAAGGTGTCCATCCATACACTCCCCCTCAATATCTGGTCTAAGGGAGTGGTTTCTTGCTATGAATGCCTTAGCAACCTTACAATCAGTCATGTTGAGTCTTTTAAGTATGTCTTTTACATACTTTGACTGACGTATGAAGATGCCCTTGTCAACTTGCTTCACTTGAATTCCTAGAATGAAATTGAGTTCCCTCATGGCACTCAATTCAAATCTATCTTTCATTAGCTTCTCAAAGTCTTTGCAGAGCTTTGGATTAGTTGACCCGAAGATAATATCATTTACATACACTTGAACTAGCATTAAGTCATTCCCTATTCCTTTGATGAAGAGAGTTGCATCTATAGTACCCCTTTTGTAGCAAAGCTGATAGAGATACTGAGATAGAGTCTCATACCACTTCCTTGGTGCTTGGTGCAGCCCATAAAGAGCTTTTTCACGCTTGCAGACATAATCAGGATGATCAGGATCTGCAAACCCATGTGGTTGTCTGACATACACCTCTTTATCAATCACCCCATAGATAAAAGCAGACTTGACATCAAGGTGGTAGACCTTGAAATCCTTAGATGCAGCAAAAGCTAAGAATATCCTGACAGCTTCAAGTCTTGTTGCAGGAGCAAATACATCTTTGTAGTCAATTCCTTCTTCTTGTGCTCTATTTGGGAAAGAAAACAAGAGTGAGACAAACATTTGCATCATGGGTTTGTCCTCTTGTTCTTACCCTGGTTTTAACATTTCCAATGATGTTTGTGGTGGGGTGAGACTTGTGGATCCTTTGTTGAGGGATCACATCAAGTTGCTTGAACAGATCTAAATTAGAGAAATTTAGCTCTGGCCTTGATGAATCACCCACCACATCAGCACATTTATTAAGAGAAACTTGATCCAATGAGTGTGTGACATCATTAATGTTGTCTTCAATGGAGTGGTTATCAGCATCCAGGAATTCCTGATCACTGTGACCACCACCATTTTCTCCTACATTTGAAACTCCTTCATCTGAGTTTTATGCCTCTAAGCTGGAATTTGAAGGCTCCCCAGAAGTATCAGTTGAGTTTGTCATTTTTGTGCTGATAGGAACTCCATTTGCAGGGTTAGTTACAACTGGAGCTGAAGTAGTAGAACTTGATGGTCTTCTAAGCTCAAATCTTGGATCAGGATCATCTGTATGTAGTATATCTGTAGATCCTAAAACATGCTCACAAGATTTGTTAAAACAGTTTGTAAGTAAATCAAGATCAAATAGCCAATCAGGACTAGAACCTTTCACGCAAGGAGTGTGCTCATTGAAAGTCACATTGGCTGACTCCTCAACTACTCTAGTTCTGAGATTGCATACTCTATAAGCCTTGCTTGGGAAGAGTATCAAATAAAATGTCCATTACCTGATTTCTCATCAAACTTGGCAATTTGATCCCTAGTATTCAGGATGGTGCAAGGACATCCAAATGACCTGAGAAAACCAATGAAAGGTTTCCTCTTATTCCAAAGTGCATAAGGAGTCTTACCATGTGTCTTAACTACTAAAACTCTGTTTTGCACATAGCAAGCAGTGTTAACTTCCTCTGCCCAGAAGGTGATGGGTAGTTTAGAGTCAGACAACATAGTTCTTGCAGCTTCAATAAGTGTCATGTTTCTCCTCTCAGCAACACAATTTTGCTGAGGAGTCCTGGGAGCACTATATTGCCTTGTAATACCCTTTTTATTACAAAATGTATCAAGGATTTGGTTCTTCAATTCAGTTTCTTGATCACATCTTATGGTTTTGAGCTTGTGATCACATTGATTCTCAATCTTTAGGATGAAACTCTTCAAGATCTCAAGAGTCTCATCCTTAGTTCTAAGGAAAAAGACCCAAGTGAATCTTGTAAAGTCATGTGTGATAACCAAGCAATAAATGGTCCTTTCTAGACTCATTACACTGGTGGGGCCAAACAGATCCATATGTGATAAGTGTAGGGGTGTAGTGATGGAGTTTCTTTCCTTTGGCTTATGAGATACCTTGTGTTGCTTCCCTTTGAAGCATGCAACACAGTGGTCATCACTTGTAAACTCTTTCTTTGGCTTTCCAGTTACCAAATCATTTTTAATTAATTTATTTATGTTTTTAAAGTTTACATGTCATATTACTTTTATTCCAGAGAAAAGACTCATCACAATTTCCTTTAGATAGAAAGCATGAAACCTCTCCTGAGAGAGATGTTTCTTGCAAATCCATCTTGTACATGTTCCCTTTCCTGGGGGCTCTAAGCAGGATATGCTGATGAGGAATGACCACCCCGGGCTTGAGAACAATGCACTCATACTCATAAAGAGCATGTTATGACTCTAAACACAAAATTAAGATACACTCAAAAGATTGTATCCAAGCTCCTTGACAAAGTTTACCTACTCAATGCTTCGCTTACCATTTATGACCCTGCCCCTTCCAGTTTTGTAACCACTAGCATCTCCTCCAAAAGCAACTGGCCCTCCATCAATTTTTTAAAAATTTTAGAGTAGTGACCCATTGCATGTCATATGCTTGGAACAGCCACTATCAATGATCCAGACATTCTTGTTTGTCTTGAGCGGTTCCTGGACAAAAGAGATGGTTCGTTACATTTGGAAACCCAAGCATTGGTCTTGGCTTATCAAGAGAAGTTGAAGACAATGCAACAGTAATAGATCCTATAGTCATGTTTTGAGGATCATTTGCTGATGTTGATGGAGAACTTTCAGTCACTTGGTCTTTCTCTGTCTTTCATACCACCTTTGGAAGCTTAGACTTGACCTTCAACACTTCGGAAGTTTTGATGACTTTGGAAGTTTTGATGACTGGACCTTCAGAAGATCTTGCTAGAACTACAGCAGGCTTCAGTACTTCAGATGAATCTTTTCTTCCGAGACCAATTTTTCTTCCGAAGGCAATTTCCCACTTGTCTTCTTCTTCAACTTGGAGCTTCCGAAAGGAAAAGATTTTCCTTCTGAAGCTTGCTTCTTCTTCAAACTCTTAGAAGTCTCTTTCTTGGTCATGTGGACAGTACTTTTTGGATTGTAAAGGCAATCCTTAGCAAGATGAGAAGTACTCCCACACATGACACAGTCGATTTTCTTCTTCCTAAGAGTCTTCTTTTGTGAACAAGGCTGAACTTGATCACTTTCCTTCTTCATCTTCATCTTTGCAGATGTTGTGGTAATTCTTTTAGTGTGAGAACTACCTTTGGAGCTGGATGGTTCAAGTTGTGTAGTAGTGGTACACAACTGATCAGCATTCTTCATGTTGCTAGGATGATTTGGACATGAACTAGAACTCCTGGTACTAGAGTTCAAGTTTGTGTCTTCAGCCTTAACCACCTGAAATCCTATAGAGATAAAGACTTGTTTCTACACAGAGTTAAAGATGGTCTTGATCTCTTGAGCCTTCTTTGCATTCCTCTTGGCCTTCCTGATCAAGTTCTTCCTTCTTGACTTGGTCATCCCAACCCTTTTACTCTCCTCAGAGGGATAGTGACCTTTCTTAGAATGCTCTTCTTCACTTTTAGAGGCATCATTCACTATCTCCTCTTCATCCTCTTCAGTCATGGGATCTATAAGGGGAAGCTCATCTTAATAAGTTCCACACCTAGGAGATCTTACAGACAAGATTGTGTGTGGAGGAGCTATCTCACTAGATCCCAGTCCCTGATTATTTTGATACAAACTTTTGTATGCAAGGATGAGAATATTGTGTTCTTCAAGGTCTCTTCTTCAGACCATTTTTCTACCCTGGCTTTGCTGATCACAAGCTCAGCCTGGCATTCAATCAACTTAGTTATGAGATATTTGATATGAGTCTTGTAGTTGGTATGTTCATGTTTAAGAGTTAAAACGGTTTTCTTTAAGTCCTCTATCTTTAGTTTAACATCATTTTCAGCTCTTTTGAAATCAGATTTTATGATATATAAAGACTCAAAATCTGATCTCATCTCTAAGTTGTAGGACTTGTATATATTAACTTTAGCAATGCATTCAGGTGTGCAGAGATGTTCCAATACCTTGTCTTCATCATAGCCTGCAATAAGTGCTTGGTTTTGAGATGCATCTTCCATCTGAAAGCTCCAGTCAAAGCCTAATTATTCAACAGTAACTGCAGCTTGCTGCTTTGGCTTCTCATTCTGGGTGGCTCTCTCAGTGTAGTTTGGCCTGACTTGCGTTTGGCCACCATTTGTCCTTGGTGCCTTACACTCCCTTGCAAAGTGACCCATCCGGTTACAGTTGTAACATTTTACTTTGCTTTGTCCAACCCAAACTTTCCACTGGCTGCATTGCTGGGAAACTTCCTCCATGTCCTCTTGTCGAATTTCTTGGGTCTATGACTGAGAAGAGCCATTTGCTGAACTATCTCGATGTATTTCAGGTCATCTGGGTGGATACAGTCCAGATCTTCAAGGGTGAAGAGAAAGTTGCATGTGCTTTCCTCAGAAGACAAAAAGGCTTGTGAAGAGCTTGTCTTTTGGAATGGGCTTCCTTGAGTGTAGCTTTCTCTTGGTGTCTCCAAGAAGGTGATTAAAGGACCCTTTTGTGAGTTGTCAGGGTAGCAGATAAGATGATGTTATGGTTCTCTATTATCCCTTTCAACCACATGGAGGGCTGAACTCTACTGATTGCTGGAGTTAGCAGATGGAATTTGTATGTTCATCTACATTTTATATCCACTAAGAACACCATACAAATCTGTCAAAGTGAGAGTCTTAAGGTTCTTAGTTCTCTTGATGACAACACAATAATGTGTCCATTGCCTAGGAAGAGAGGACATAAACTTCCTTACAATGTCTCTGTTCTCAAGAGTTACTCCAACATCCATTAGAGTGTCCATAATTTCAACATACCTAAAGTATTATTGAGTCATGGTTTCACCTGTTTTAAAGGTGATGTTGTCAAACTGCTCCTTCAGAAGATCCTTCTTGTTCTCTTGGCTTCAGTTGACCCCTCATGCATCAGCTTTAGCGCATCCCATAGCTGTTTAGCTGTTTTGCACTTCTTGAAGCCTCTTTATATGGAGTTTGGAAGAGCAGTTTGAAAGGCTGTCATGTCTTTCTGATCAATGTCTATTCTCTTCTAGTCTTCTTCAGAATAGTCAGCCACATCTTTTGGAATCATACCACCCCCAACAATAGTTGAAGAGGTGCTTGGTATGTGAGGCCCTGAGACAACAGACTCCCACATCATGTAGTCTTGTGACTTGATGAACTCTTCCATTCTTTGGCACCAAGTATCAAAGTCTTCAAGAGTGATCAGTGTGGACTTTGTTATGGCTCCAGTTTCCATATCAGCTTTTGAGAAAGCTGCCATTTAAGATGTCAGTATTTTGTGTGTGTGAGGGTTCTTAAGATGGTGAGATCTTACAATCAAGAGCCTGGAATGCTCTGATATCAATTACAGGACCGTTTAAGGGATGGTCAATACAACACAACAAACAATAAAGAGAGTGTCTAGAACACTTAACATATCAAATAGGAAAGTGAGAACAACTTTGTTTGATACTTAGAACACAAGTAAGTATGAGACAGAACAAAGAACAAACAACACAAGTATTGGTTTTCAAGAATGTTGTATATTGCTCTCAAGCTCTTTACAAGTGTTACAAAGCATAAAGAAAGATACAAAGACCTGAGATACTTTATACTACATCCTACAGCCGTCCATACTTAGAAGCCCAGCCGGAAACAAATGATCTAGTCAACAACAAAATCAAATGTAGAGTGAAAACACATATTGCCTTTTGACTAGTGACTATGACATGCCATAGCTCACATCCTAATATATTACAAAAGGGATAAAAGTACATAAAGTAGAAAGCAAAGGACTCAAGACCTCAATGTATAGTTACCATAAAGCTGGACCACTTTCCGCTGCAACTCTGAAGACTCACCAACTTATACAAGTTGGTGAAAAGGTCCATGCTTTTTTTAACTGTACATTAAGGTCTTAAGTCCTTTGCTTTCTACTTTATGTACTTTTATCCTTTTTGTAATATATTAGGATGAGAGCTATGGCATGTCAAAGTCACTATTCAAAAGACAATCTGCCTTTTAACTCTACATTTGATTTTGTTGTTGTCCAGATCATTTGTTTCTAGCTGGGCTTCTAAGTATGGACGGCTGTAGGATGTAGTATAAAGTATCTCAGGTCTTTGTATCTGTTGGATCTGTACAAGATAGTCTATATTATCAACAATGTCAAAGTCAACAGAAGTCAACGTCTTAGTCAAGGTCAATAGAAAAGTCAAACGAGAAGTTCAAGACGAAGAACCGAGTGAAGATATTAAGATATATTGTGTTTTGAGACTGTATTGTAATAAATACATTTGGTGTGAACAAAATGTATTTTACTTTGTTTTAGTCTAGTTTAATAGTTTAGGGGGTTAAATATGAATAGTGAAAGTTAGTCTAGACTATAAATAGCCTAATTGTAATTAGAATTGGTTAATGGTTGAATGACCAATTGATTGGGGGATTACTTGTAAACAATATTATTTGCAATCAACATAGATCAAAGGGGTTTTTCATTGTATTTTTCTTATTTGATCAAGAAATCTTCATGTTATTTGATTCAAGTGTTGAACCTGGGTTAATAATTTGGTATCAGAGCCTTATTGGATCAAATTCATTAAAGATGAATATTTTTTAAAGGTTTTCATCAAAGTTTTAGAGAGAGAAAGTGGGTTTCTAGAGAGAGAAACTAGATCTGAATTTCAAATCTTGTCACAAACACAATCAATTCATCAGATCTGAATCACATACAACATAGTTTGTTACAACAATCAAATTTACATAAGAAATTTACAAGAAATTGACAGATTTAGACATTTTCTCTCACACACACGTGTGTGTGTGTTCTTGGTGTTCTTAGAGCTTCAAAACCTTCATGGGACGAAACTAGATCCATTCTTTAATGAAAGTTCGAACTGTCTGGCAAAACTATTCAGTTTCCGGCGAAACTATACTCCGGCGAAACTGTTCCGGCGAAACTATCCAACTCCAGCGAAACTACCGTAATTCCGGTGAAACTATCATTTTCAGCAAAATTATATATATAAAAATAAAAGCTGCAAAGTTAGTACCTTCAACTCCAACAACCAACCACCATCACCACCACAACCCAACACAAACCACAACCGCCGGCAGCTCCTCCACCGGCCAGCATCACCGCAGCACCACCACAACCCAACAACCGCGGCAAACGCGATGGCCAAACCCTAGCCGTTGCCACCTTCATCCATTGATATATTCTTATATCCTTCATATTTCAGTGTGCTACGACCACCATTGGAACCAGCATGACGAGGGGAAGAAGATGACATATTGTACGCACCGTGACTCGCCGGAATAGGTCGTCAGAACCCTAGCCGCCGCTGCTTCTCTCTTCTATATCTCCTTCGTTATTGATTTTCAGAGCAAACCTAACCCACCATTGGAATCAGGAGGTCGTGTTTAGTGGGGATAGAGGTTGAACCGCTCATTTTCACTAAATATTTTTTTCTCCGGCCACCGTGCGGCCGTCATGGTTCGCCGGAACGGCGGCTGCTCGCCGGAACCCTAGGAGCTTCCTCTCTCATCCGCATCTCTCTGTCTATACACTTGAGTGTGTGTCTTAGTTGGTGTTAGTATTATGTGTTAGGGTTTATGTTTGTTTAATAGGCCTTTTCTCATTGGATTGGGTTTTAAAGTAATTTTGGGCTAACAATTTGACAGGGTTTTTCTTATTGGGCTGGGTTTTAAAATCCTTGTGTGGGCTAACAATTTGGCCTAACAAATAACAATTTGGTTTTTATTATTTGTGTGGGCTAACAATTTGTGTGGGTTAGTCAATATTTTTTAAATAAAAAAAATATATTTTTTGGGCCTCAAAGATGTGTAGGATAAATCCATTCTTATACATTTTGGGTTGATCTTAAGTGGTATAGAGTGTAGTTCTTCTTTGTCGAGTCATTAAAACAAAATAAAAAAAACTTATATTAATATTTTTTTTTTGGGTGATAAAGTGAAGTTAATATTTTGCTTGAATATGTATTTCTCTGACGACCTCGAATCTAACAATGCCACCATGGCACAAAGTCGGTTTGACTGTTTTGTAGGTACAAAGAAAGACAAATTGACAGATTTAATTGATCGATTCTTAAAGGTGGCAGTAATCATGAACAAATTCAAAAGCTTCTTTACTCTCTTCCGTCTGAGTGGAGTCATCAAGTTAAAATGTTGAAGCAAGAAAGAGGTTATGTTGACACAAAACTTATGGATATGATCAACAAGTTAAAATCTTTCGAGATGGATGTCAAAAGAAAAGAATTCCAACAAGCCGTGTTCCCACATCAAACCAACATACTTGATACTGATCTTATTTCTTCTGTAACAAGCATACTTGATTACAAAACCGAGAAACTGTTGATAATAAAGCTGAAATAGATGATAACAGAAAGAATGAATCTGAGGATGAAGAGGTGCTAAAGGTCAAAGAAGAGGAACAACAAAGAATCACAAAGGTTTGTGACTATGAACAGAGATTAGGTGCAGAAAGAATTATCATGGGTCTTCCTTATGAGACTATTCAGGATATGTGTTCTTCGTCTTGCAAAATCCGGTTATTTGGAATTTATAAGGCAAACAGATTGTTATTGGAAAATGATAAAAAAAATTAAAAATAATTAATCAGGAATTAAAGAAAAATGAAATTGCTTTTTCAAAGAAACTTGGTGAAGCATTGGCTGAAAATGATCTATTAAGACTAACCATTTTAGAGCGTAACGTTGAAATTAATATTCTAAGAGAAAGGGCTGTTTTAGCTTAATTTGAAATGACACAGCTTCAAACAAAGCTTGATAAATGGACTCTTTCACATATGAAAAAGGATGAGCTTATTGCTAGACAACAAGGGGCACAGGTAAAAAGTAGGATTGGATATCATTCAGACGGTGAAATTGTATTTAATTCAGTTCCACCTCCATCTACTCTATGTTACTCTCCATTTCCCAAACTTCATTCAACAAATGATTTAATTGAAAAAGATACTAACAGTTTGCATGCAGGTTTAGCAGGGTGAATCTTTAGGAGGTGCGAGATGATTATTATTCTACAATTGGTATGTGATACAATAACTTGAATGCTGACAGTCAAGATAATGATTGTTCAGTCTCGGTTGTTTGTAATTATGTATCTATTGTTTCTTCTAACTTCTTTGTAAGTTTAAAGCAGGTGAAATTCCTACGTTTGAGCCTGTCATGATTGTGAAGAAGAGATAAATCGGAATCACCTAATCATCAAGCTCCAACACAGAAAACACATCAATATTCTTGCAACAGCAACACATCATATTCCTGTAAATCAAGATCCATTGGAAGCAGATCTGTGTATACGAGGCTGGACAAACTTAGATAATGAATCACACACAGAGGACAGTGTCGGTTCCTCGAAGATAAAGATATCACTTGACATTATCAAGTCTCAAAACCTTCCAAAAACTGAATCAAGACCAATACGGATCTCTTCTTCAACTGCAAAACAAGCCAGTCAACCAGTGAAGTTCTCATTCACTGTTCAGCACAACAAACTCCAAAACAATCAAGAATATACAACAACCTCAAAGCAATCTCCAATTCCAATACTTCACATGGATCAGTCAAGTATCAAAAGCCTTTCAAGGCTTGTTTTGAGTGTGAAAAAGAAGGTAATGTGGTAAAGAAATGTCCTCAAAGACTTGTTACGGATAATAAAGGCAAAACAAATTCCTTCTCCGGATGTATGTCTACACAAAGAGTTTGAAACGGTAAACACAACACGAGTTGCTTCTCTAGTTCAAGAGGTGAAAAGAACACATCTTTGAATAGTTGGATGAAAAACCCTTCATCCAAATCTTTTCATTTGAAGCCGATTTCACATGATTCAAAGATGAAAATGACCAAGGTTTTAAACCCAAATTCTGTTACGTTTGGCCTTAAACAGAAAATGATTTCCAAATTTAATTTCTTCAAATCAAAATTAATTAAACCAAAACAAATTTGGCAAATTAAAGAGAAGGATACAGAAATCCCCGATCTTTGCACTGGTTGTATGTTGAAGCAGGTTACTTATACCGATGAAAAAGGAACACTGAGGACTACGATGGCCGGGGTCCTCCCTTCAAACTAATATGTTTATGAGTGCATGAACAATTCAGGGGGTCTGTTAGTAATCCGGTTAACTGACAGAGATTGTTCCTAATTCAAATTTGAGGTGGAACAAACGGGTTAAGGTCATGGCTTTTTATCCACAATCTGGATTTTTATCTGCACAATCATACTTCTCACTTCACAATCACTGCATATTTCTTGATAATTTATTTTTTATCGTTATATCAGTGTGGTTTGGAAGACCTTTTTTGGTAAACTTTTATTTTTGTACAGTTTTAAAAAAATATATCAAATTAAAAAATTTAAAAAAATTAAAAAAATAATAATTAAAATAAAAAAATAAAAAAAATCACAGGTTTGTAAAAATAATAATTTAGGGGAGTATAATGATATTCAATGAAAAGAGAACTAAGAACTTGATTCGAAATGACTGGGAAATGATTGTATATCATCTTGAAATGCTTATTCTTGCATGACTTGCATCTTAAAATGATAAATGATAGTAATTGATGTTGTTATTTGATTCACATCTAATTTTCAATTGCAAATAAAAACAAAAACAAACAGATTCATTAATGATGTGCTTGGTATGCTCAGCCTGAAGAATAGAGTAGACAACAGTATAATAATTTAAATTAAAATCTATGCTTAAGGATGTCTGCATTTACGCAATCATTTTGGCCTGCACGAAAACTGAGTCCCGACAAAAATTGGATTGAGAGTTGATGTTTCACTCACCCTGATATAAATCATATAAACCATATCTTTTGAGCCATGTTTGGTGTATTTATGTGTCTTGTGTTTGTGCTAATCTCCTCTGTTGTACGGAAGTACTGACCCGAAGTGACGATCTCCTTTGTTTTACGATAGTACTGACCTGGATCTCTCATCCGCACATGATTAAATGGTCATATCCTTTGTTATACGTGAGTATAGACCTGGAGCTCTTATCATTTTGGTCTAAGCAGTGTCAAATCGTCTAATGATGAATTCATCACAAAATGCAAAATTTTGATGATAATCACTTGCACACTAATGCACAAGCCTTGTTCCATAAAGATTGTAACAAAATTCAAGAAATCGTGAGGTTGGGTGAGGGTTTTTGCCAAATGATTGTGGCGTCCTAGCATTCCAAAATATTTAATCGAACCTTAATAAATCATCTGCAGCTTGTTGAAAAAGATAGGGCATGGGTTTAAATGGACAAATATATCAGCAATCGTTAGTAAGTTAAGAGTTGACAAAGTAAACTTTGTCAAACAGCTTGAACACAACCTCTTTAGTGTTTCTCAATTCTGTGATCAAAAGCACCAAATGCTTTTCATAGAACATGAGTGCATTATCCTCAAAACCTGGATGAAAATTCTTTAGGAATTGTTGCTTCTTAGATCTCCCAGAAGAAGGGATATCTACAAGTTGGATATGAACAATGCTTTTCCACTGGGTGAAGTATCATGATTTCTTTCCAAAGCTAATGGTGATGAGTCAACTCTTTGACATAAAAGAATATGTCATGTTAATTTTAAAACCATGAACCAAATGGTAAAAATAACTTGGTACATGGTGTGCCTTCTGTAAATATAACTGTGTTGCTTGTCTGAAAGGGAAGCAACACAAGGTATCTCACAAATCAAGAGGTTAACTCCATCACCACCCCATTACACTTATTGCACATGGATCTATTTGGTCCCACAAGCATAAGGAGCATTGGAAGGAAATCTTATTTCCTTGTGATTGTTGATGATTTTACAAGATTTACATGGGTATTCTTTTTAAGAACTAAATATAAAAATGCTGAAATTTTAAAATCTTTTATTCTTAAAATTGAAAATAAAATTGATCACAAGGTAAAAATCATTAGAAGTGATCAAGGGACTGAGTTTAAGATTCAAGTTCTTGACTCATTCTGTTACTCAAAAGGGATTGCCAGATGGTACAGTGCTCCTAGAACTCCTCAACAAAATGGTGTTGCTGAGAGTAGGAACATGACACTTATTGAGGCTATAAGAACTATGTTAGCTAATTCAAAGTTGCCTCTAACTTTTTGGGCAGAGGCAGTCAACACTGCATGCTATGTGCAGAATAGGGTTCTCATTGTTAAGTCCCATGGAAAGACCCCTTATAAGCTATGAAACAAGAGGCCACCGTTCATTGGCTTTCATAGGTCCTTTGGAAGCAGGTGCACCATACTTAACACAAAAAGCAATTTAGCAAAATATGCTGAAAAGTCAGATAATGCTATCTTTATTGGATATTCCTCAAACTCTATTGCTTATAGAGTATATAACATCAAAAATCAACAATTTGAGGAATCATCCAACATCACTGTCAATGAGCACACTCCCGGTGTTAAGGGAAATGGTCCTGATCATATTTTTGACTTAGAATTGTTTCCAAACTATTCTAAACCATCTTATGAGAATGTTTCAGCTGGAACAGGAACTCAAAGTGACTCCTATGATGATCAACTGTTTGAGTTACCCAAACCTATTCTAATTTCTCCAAGAAGTCATGAAGATCAAGCTCCCACCACTGGAAGTCCTAAAACATCTCAGGAAACAATGGAGCTTCAACAAGTTGTCAGCCAACTCGGACTCAAAACTCATTAGCTGACTACTCCAGCATTCAACACCAAGCTGATAAAGACAGTAATCTGAAGGAACAACCAACTGTTGACGTTGCTTCATAGCAAAATACCATTGATGTTGTCACACATTCTTTCAATCAGTCCTTATGGTGTTCAAAATCATGAGCAAAACTTCTCCAACCTGGATCTATCTATGCAACTAGATGTGATTCCTAGGCGTAGGATACACAACACTCATCCAGCTGAGAACATCATTGGGGATGTCTCAGAAGGTGTGAGAACAAGAGGTTAGACCCACACTAGGAATGTCTTCTTGTACTCATGCTTTCTCTCTCAAATGCAACCCAAGAAGGTGGAAGAAGCCCTTAAGGACAACAGTTAATTTTAATCAATTCAAGAGGAGTTGCTTCAGTTCAATAGGAAAAATGTATGAAACCTGTGTCCATTACCACCTGGCAAAGTCCCCTTTGGCACTAAGTGGGTTTTCAGAAATAAAAGAGACGATGGAGGTTTGATCATCAAGAACAAAGAAAGACTTGTGCTTCAACGATACACACAGGAGGAAGGCATAGATTACACTGATGTCTTTGTACCTGTTGCAAGACTTGTAGCATCCAAGAACTTCACAGTCTATCAACTTGATGTCAAATGTGCATTTGTGTATAGGGATATCGATAGAGAAGTCTATGTGTGTCAGCCACCTAGATTTGAAGACCCACAGCACCAAGCACCTAGGTTGTGGTATGAGACAATGTCTTAGTTTCTTCTAAGGAATGGCTATACCAGAGGCACCATAGGTAAGACATTATTCATAAAGAAGTCTGGGAAGGACATGATGCTTGTACAAGTCTATGTTGATGACATCATATTTGGTTGCTCAAATGACCAAATGTGCAAAGACTTTGAAAGCATCATGAAAAAGAAGTTTAAGATGATTTCTTACTTGGGATTCAAGTGAAGTAGATGGAGGAAGGGTTCTTCATAAATCAATCTAAGTATGTCAAGGATATCTTAGAAAGATTTAAGATAAAAGATTGTAAACCAGCCAAGACACCTATACCCAGAAATCACAATCTTTGTCCTGATTCTGAGGTGGAGGATACTAATCAGCATCAGTACAGGGCAATGACTAGATCTCTGATGTATCTCACTGCAAGCAGATCTGATATCATGTTTGCAACTTGCATCTGTGCAAGATATCAGGCTGCTCCTAAGGTGTCTCACCTAATTGTTGTTAAGAGAATTATTAGATACCTCAAAGCAACTCCTAAACTGGGTTTTTGGTATCCTAGGAATAAAGATTTCAATCTCAGTAAGGTTCTATGTAAGGCTGATGCACCTAAAACATACAAAGTCTTTCCTGCATGCATGCACTGAAGTGCAGAGTAGAAATGCTTCGGAAGTTTTACACACAGTCTTAGAAAATACTCTAAGTGTAAAATCTTCCGAAGCCAAGACCAATATCTTCCAAAGCCAAAAGTGAAGTCTTCCGAAGCTTCAAAGTCAAAGTCTTCAGAAGCCAAGACATGAAGACAGATTTCTTCAAAGACTTTTGAACACATGTTTTATCTAATGTACTTTACCATAAAGCTGGACCACTTTCCGCTGCAACTTTGAAGACTCACCAACTCATACAAGTTGGTGAAAAGGTTCATGCTTTTGTTAACTGTACATTGAGTTCTTGAGTCCTTTGCTCTCTACTTTATGTACTTTTATCCTTTTTATATATATTAGGATGTGAGTTATGGTATTTCATAGTCACTAGTCAAAAGGCAATCTGCTTTTTGACTCTAAATTTGATTTTGTTGTTGTCTAGATCATTTGTTTCCAGCTGGGCTTCTAAGTATGGACGGCTGTAGGATGTAGTATAAAGTATATCAGGTCTTTGTATTTTTCTTTATGCTTTGTAAAACTTGTAAAGAACTTGAGAGCAATATACATCATTCTTGAAAACCAACAGTTGTGTTGTTTGTTCTTTGTCCTGTTTCATATTTGCTTGTGTTCTAAGTAACAAACCATAGAGTTCCCAGTTCACTATTTGATCTGTTGAGTGTTCTAAACAACTTTCCTCATTGTGTGTTGTGTTGTATTGAGCATCCCTTAAACGGTCCTGCAATTGGTATCAGAGCATTCCAGGCTCTTGATTGTAAGATCTCACCATCTTAAGATCCCTCACACACACAAAATACTTAACATCTCATATGGCAGCTCTCACTAAAGCTGATATGGAAACTGGAACCATGACAAAGTCCCCACTAATCACTCCCAAAGACTTTGACACTTGGTGCCAACATATGGAAGGGTTCATCAAGTCACAAGCTGCAGGATGTGGCAGTCTGTTGTCTTAGGGCCTCACATACCAAGCACCTCTTCAGCTGCTGCTGGGGGTGGTATGATTCCAAAAGATGTGGCTGGCTATTATGAAGAAGACCAGAAGAGAATAGACATTGATCAGAAAGCCATGACAGCCCTTCAAACTGCTCTTCCAAACTCCATATACAGACGCTTCAAGAAGTGCAAAACAGCTAAACAACTATGTTATGCACTGAAGCTAATGTATGAGGGGTCAACTGAAGCCAAGGAGAACAAGAAGGATCTCCTGAAGCAGTAGTTTGAAAACTTCACCTTCAAAACAGGTGAAACCATGACTCAACAATACTATAGGTATGTTGAAATTGTGGACACTCTAACAGATGTTGGAGTAACTCTTGAGAACAGAGACATTGTAAGGAAGTTTATGTCCTCTCTTCCTAGGCAATGGACACATTATTCTGTTGTCATCAAGAGAACTAAGAACCTTTAGACTCTCACTTTGACAGAGTTGTATGGTATTCTTAATGGATACCAGATGGAGACGAACATGCAAAGTCCATCTGGTAACTCCAGCAATCAGCAGAGTTCAGCCCTCCATGTGGTTGAAAGGGATAGTAGAGAACCACAACATCATCTTATTTGCTACCCTGACAAGTCACAAAAGGGTCCTTTCATCACCTTCCCGGAGACACCAAGAGAAAGCTACACTCAAGGAAGCCCATTCCAAGAGACAAGCTCGTCACAAGTCTTTGTGTCTACTGATAAAAGCACAGGCAACTTTCTCTTCACCCTTGAAGATCTGGACTGTATCCACCCAGATGACCTGGAATACATGGAGATAGTTCAGAAAATGGCTCTCCTCACTCATAGAGCCCAGAAATTCTACAAGAGGACATGGAGGAAGTTTCTAAGCAAAGCAACCAGTAGAAAGTTTGGGCTGGACAAAAGCAAAGTAAAGTGTTACAATTGTAACCAGATGGGCCATTTTACAAGGGAGTGTAAGGCACCAAGGACAAATGGTGGCCAAACACAAGCCATGCCAAACTACATTGAGAGAGCCACCCAGAATGAGAAGCCAAAGTAGCAAGCTGCAGTTGCTGTTGAAGAAGGAGGCTTTGACTGGAGCTTTCAGGTGGAAGATGTGTCTCCAAACCAAGCACTTATGGCAGACCATGATGAAGCCAAGGTATTTGAACATCTCTGTACACATGAATGCATTGCTAAAGTTAATAGATACATGTCCTACAACTTAGAGATGACATCTGATCTTGGGTCTTTAAATATCTTAAAATTAGATTTCAAAAGAGCTGAAAATGATTATAAACTAAAGATAGAGGGCTTAGAGGAAACCATTTCAACTCTTAAACATGAACATACCAACTACAGGACTCATATCAAAGATCTCATAACTTAGTTGACTGAATGCCAGGCTGAGCTTGTGATCAGCAAAGCCAGGGCAGAAAAATGTGTTCTTGAAGAAGAGACCTTCAAAAACATAATATCCTCATCCTTGCATGCAAAAGTTTGTTATCAGAATAAGCAAGGACTGGGATCTAGTGAAATAGCTCTTCCACACACAATCTTGTCTGTAAAATCTCTTAGGTGTGGAACTTGCGAAGATGAGCTTCCTCTCATAGACCCCATGACTGAAGAAGATGAACAGGAGATAGTGAAGGATGCCTCTGAGAAGAGTGAAGAAGAGCATTCTAAGAAGGGTGACTATCCCTCTGAGGAGAGTAAAAGAGTTAGGATGACCAAGTCAGGAAGGAAGAACTTGATCAGGAAGGCAAAGAAGGCTCAACAGATCAAGGCCACTTTTAACTCTATGCAGAAACAAGTCTTTATTTCTCCAGGATTTCAGGTGGTTAAGGCTGAAGACACAAACTTGAACTCTAGTACCAGGAGTTCTAGTTCATGTCCAAATCATCCTAGTAACATGAAGAAGGCAGATCAGTTGTGTACCACTGCTACACAACCTGAACCATCCAGCTCCAAAGGTAGTTCTCACCCTAAAGGAATTGCCACAGCATCTGCAAAGATGAAGATGGAGAAGGAAAGTGATCAAGTTTAGCCTTGTTCACAAAAGAATACTTTTAGGAAGAAGAAAATGGACTGTGTATGTGTGGGAGTACTTCTCATCTTGGTAAGGATTTCCTTTACAATCCAAAAAGTACTGTCCATATGAGCAAGAAAAAGACTTCTAAGAGTTTGAAAAAGAAACAAGCTTCGGAAGGAAAAAAGTTTTTCTTCGGAAGCTCCAAGTTGAAGAAGAAGACAAGTGGGAAATTGCCTTCAGAAGAAAATTTGGTCTCGGAAGAAAGGAATACTTCCGAAGAACTGAAGCCTGCTACAGTGCTAGCAAGATCATCCGAAGCTCCAGTCATCAAAACTTCCGAAGTCATCAAAATTTCCGAAGTATTGAAGGTCAAGTCTAAGCTTCCAAAGGTGGTGTGGAAGACAAAGAAAGACCAAGTGACTGAAAGTTCTCCATCAACATCAGCAAGTGATCCTCAAAACATGACTATAGGATATATTACTGTTGCACTGCCTTCAACTTCTCTTGAAAAGCCCAAGACCAATAAGGCTTGGTTTTCTAAATGTAACTAACCATCTCTTTTATGCAAGGACAACTCAAGACAAACAAGAATGTTTGGATCATTGATAGTGACTGTTCCAGGCACATGACAGGCAATGGGTCACTACTCCAAAATTTTGAGAAAATTGATGGAGGGCCAGTTGCTTTTGGAGGAGATGCTAGTTGCTACGTAATTGGAAGGGGCAGGGTCACAAATGGTAAGCTTAGCATTGAGAAGGTAAACTTTGTCAAGGAGCTTGGACCCAATCTTTTGAGTGTATCTCAATTTTGTGATCAGAGTCATAACATGCTCTTTACTGAGCACGAGTGCATTGTTCTCAAGCCAGTGGTAGTCATTTCTCATGAGCACATCCTACTCAGAGCCCCCAGGAAAGGGAACATGTACCAGATGGATTTGCAAGAAACATCTCCCTCAGGAGAAGTTTCATGCTTTCTATCTAAAGCAAATATTGATGAGTCTTTCCTCTGGCATAAAAGAATGTCCCATGTAAACTTTAAGAACATGAATAAATTAATTAAGAATGATTTGGTAACTAGAATGCCAAAGAAAGAGTTTACAAGTGATGATCACTGTGTTGCATGCCTCAAAGGGAAGCAACACAAGGTATCTCACAAGCCAAAGGAAAGAAACTCCATCACTACACCCCTACACTTATTACATATGGATCTCTTTGGCCCCACCAGTGTAATGTGTCTAGGAAGGACCTCTTATTGTTTGGTGATCACAGATGACTTTACTAGATTTACTTGGGTCTTCTTCCTTAGAACTAACGATGAGACTCCTGAGATCTTGAAGAGTTTCATCCTAAAGATTGAGAATCAATGTGATCACAATATCAAAACCATAAGCTGTGATCAAGGAACTGAATTCAAGAGGCAAATCCTTGATACATTTTGTGATAAAAAGGGTATTACAAGACAGTACAGTGCTCCCAAGACTCCTCAGCAAAATGGTGTTGCTAAGAGGAGAAACCGTGTACATATTGAAGCTGCAAGAACTATGTTGTCTGACTCTAACTGCCCATCACCTTCTGGGCAGAGGAAGTTAACACTGCTTGCTATGTGCAAAAAGGAGTTTTAGTAGTTAAGACATATGGTAAGACTCCTTATAAACTTTGGCATAAAAGGAAACCTTTCATTGGTTTTCTCTAGTCATTTGGATGTCCTTGCACCATCTTGAATACCATAGATCAAATTGGCAAGTTTGATGAGAAATCAGATGATGGGCATTTTATTGGATACTCTTCCCAAGCTAAGGCTTATAGAGTATACAACCTTAGAACTAGAGTAGTTGAGGAGTCAGCCAATGTGACTTTCAATGAGCACATTCCTTGTGTGAAAAGTTCTGGTCCTGATTGGCTATTTGATCATGATTTAGTTACCAACTGTTTTAACAAATCTTGTGAGCATGTTTTAGGAACTACAGATATACTACCTACAGGTGATCCTAATCCAAGATTTGAGCTGAGAAGACCATCAAGTTATACTACTTCAGCGCTTGTTGTAACTAACCCTGCAAATGGAGTTCCTAACAGCACAACAATGACAAACTCAGCTGATACTTCTGGGATGCCTTCAAATTCCAGCTTAGAGGCACCAAACTCAGATGTAGGAGCTTCAAATGTAGGAGGAAAAGGTGGTGGTGATAGTGATCAGGAATTCCTAGATGCCGATAACCACTCCATTAAAGACAACATTAATGATGTCACACACTCATTGGATCAAGCTTCTCTTGATAAGTGTGCTGATGTGGTGGGTGAATCATCTAGGGCAGAGCTAAATTTCTTTAATTTAGATCTGTACAACCAACTTGATGTGATCCCTTAACTAAGGATCAACAAGTGTGACCCCACCACAAACATCACTGGAAATGTTGAAACCAGGGTAAGAACAAGAGGACAAACCCATGATGCAAATGTTTGTCTTCACTCTTGTTTTCTATCCCAGATAGAGCCTAAGAAAATTGTTAAGGCTTTAAAGGATGGAAGTTGGGTTAAACCTATGCAAGAGGAGCTGCTTCAATTCAAAAGGCAAAAGGTTTGGAACTTATGTCCTCTTCCTCAAGGGAAGACTACCATAGGAACCAAATAGGTGTTTAGGAATAAGAAGGATGATAGAGGACTTGTCATCAAGAACAAGGCCAGACTAGTTGTCCAAGGATACACACAAGAAGAAGGAATTGACTACATAGATGCTTTTGCTTCTGTGGCAAGACTTGAAGCTGTTAGGATATTCTTAGCTTTTGCTGCATCCAAGGATTTCAAGGTCTACCAACTTGAAGTCAAGTGTGCTTTTCTCTATGTGGTGATTGATGAGAGGTGTATGTCAGACAACCATCCCTAGTTTGCAGATCTTGGTCATCCTGATTATGTTTTCAGGCTTGATAAAGCTCTTTATGGGTTGCACCAAGCACCAAGGAAGTGGTATGAGACTCTATCTCAGTATCTCGGTCAGCATGGCTACAAAAGGGGTACTATAGATAGAACTCTCTTCATAAAAGGAACAGGGATGGACTTAATACTAGTTCAAGTGTATGTAGATGACATTATCTTAGGGTCAGCTAATCCAAAGCTCTGCAAAGACTTTGAGAAGCTGATGAAGGATAGAATTGAAATGAGTGCCATGGAGGAACTCAATTTCTTTCAAGGAATTCAAGTGAAGCAAGTTGACAGTGGCATCTTCATATGTAAGTCAAAGTATGTACAAGACATACTTAAAAGATTTAATATTACTGATTGTAAGGTTGCTAAGACACCCATAGCCAGAAACCACTCCCTTGGACCTGATCTTGAGGGGGAGTGTGTGGATGAACACCTTTACAAGGCTATGATTGGGTCTCTTATGTACCTCACAGCTAGCAGGCCTGATATCATGTTTGCCAAATGTATTTGTGCAAGATATCAAGCCAACCCCAAGATGTCACACCTAGTCATTGTCAAGAGGATTTTAAGATATCTCAAAGGTGCCTCACACTTGGCCTTTGGTATCCAAAGAATTTTGACTTCAATCTGTATGCATATACGGATAGTGACTATGGTGGCTGCAACATGACTGCAAAGTCTAAATAAGGGGAATGTCAGTTCTTGGTGGAAGGATAGTCTTTTGGCAATGCAAGAAACAATCTTGTGTCTCTGCATCAACTGCTGAAGCTGAATACATTGCTGCTGTAAGTTGTTGTGCTCAAGTGCTTTGTATTCAGAATCAGATGCTAGACTATGGATTCAACTTCAAAGAGACTCCTATCCACATAGACAACAACAGTTCCATCTCTATTACAAAGAATCTTGTGCAGCACTCAAGGACAAAACACATCAATATCAGGTATCATTTGATTACAAATAACTTTGAAACGGAATTAATCAATCTATTCAAAGTTAACACAAATGAACAATATGCTGATCTGATCACCAAAGTTTTTGATTAGCAGAGATTTAAATATCTTAAAACTAACTCATATTATTTCTAAAACTTGTGTGTCCTATGTAGTCTATTTTATCACCTTCATAAGCCCTTGTTTACTCTAGAAGTAAAATCTTCTTTGAAGACAGTCCTTAGATTTTTGAAAATTTTGATCTTTTTGTTCTTCGGAAGATATGCATTTACCTTCGGAAAAAATTTATGTCTTCAAAACAAATAACTACTTAAAAGAATTTACCTTCAGAAGAAATTTCCAAAATATCTTCCGAAGCTTAACATTATTCTTAAATACTTGTATGTTGAATAAAACGTCCATGTCTTAATCTCTTCCGAAGCAAATTTTTCTAAACTCTTTGGAATATGTTCGAAGTGATTTTGGCTTTAGAATCTTTTCATCAAAACTTCCGAATTAAAATTACCTTCGGAATATTTTTGACTTCCAAGAAAACTACTTTTTGGGCAAAAGCAAACTACTTTTTCAGAGGTGGGACTGACATTCGAATTTCAAAGTTTATCTTCTTTCATTAAGTTTGTCTCAGATCCAATTCATATATATACCCAACGGTTCCCCCCTCTTTTACTCTCTTCTTCATCTGCACTATTCCAAAACCTAAATTCACCCACAAACCGCCTTTGTTCTTCACTTTCTTCACCTCTAAGCTTTCTAAATGGCCAACCTCAACCGCAGAAACGACCCTGATTTCTCCATGCAACTTCACATGCAGCACAATCAGGTTGCCCTGTTGAACTCTGAGAAAGATTCTAGTTTCTTAGAGGTTTGCCGATTTCTGGCTCTTTCCAACTACTTCACCTCCCTAACCATTGATCCTCCACTCTATGAGGATCATCTGCTTGAATTCTGGAAGACCTGCCAAGAGGTCATCATGGATGGGGAGAAGGCATTGTCTGCTACAGTACAGGGGAGGATAATCTTCATCACTCCAGCCATCATCAACACTCATCTTCAGCTAGATGATGAGGAAGGTGAATTTTCATTTCCAAAGGAAGCTGTAAACCACTCCTTTCAGTAGATGGGCTATGAAGGAGACTTCTCTGTAAAGACCTTTAGGTAAGCGAAGGTCTCATCCTAGTGGAAGTACCTACTCCATGTGGTCATCCACAACTTGTCCAACAAGCATGGGGGATGGGATTAGATTCCTGAGGATCTCTCCTTTATAGTGTATGGAATGGTTCAAGGGATAAATTCAGGTACTCTCAAATTGTTTATACAAATTTACTTTCGAATTTGGACTCCTTAGAGTATTATATGTTTCCTAGATATGTTCAATACATTCTCAACTGTGAACTAGGCTCACAGTTGAGGGAAACATGTAATATTCTTAAATTGGGACAAATGAAGCCCACATCTTTAAGATTTTGAAGAAGCCAACTATTGGCTTCTCTGGGGTAGAAACAACCCTTGTCCCAAAAATGTTTGAGCTCATTGCTCAAGGTGACAACCTAGCAACACAAGCTAGTGTTGAACCCACACCTTCTACTTCACAACCCAAAAGACCACCACAAATCATCCTCACCTACCAAAGAAAACCCAAACGAACCCCTGCACAAGCTCCTCAGTTTGTGCAGGCCTCCATATCACTACCCATACAAGAAAGAAGTGGACACTGGAGCTCCCACTTCTCCTAAGGAGCAAACCACTCCCATCTCATCAAGAATTAGTGCTGAGGTTCCTCATGCTCAGCCTGATGAGCTCATTAGCCAATCAGCCTCAAGCCCTGACTCTGAGTCTCAATACTCAAGTGAACAACCTTAAGGGGAAAGTTGCTATCCCCAGCCTCTAAATCTCAACCAACCAATCCCTAGCCTTGAATTCTATGATGATGAATATATGGGATTCAGTGAGTACCATGAGTCTCTCTACTCCTCCCCTACTCAAAGAGAGATGAGTGCTCCTGACTTTCCTATATCAAGCCCACATCATTCACCCATTACTGAGGTGGATCTCCCTGAACCTGTTCAGGAGGTCCATATGGAAGAGGCTTTCAGTTCTACAAGTGATAACATGATTAGGACCTCACCCATGGCAACCCACCCCATTAACACTTCAACTGAAGTTGTCAGTGAGCAGGGGAAATCCAGTAGCCAAGAACCTTATGCTAGTGGTGAGAGAGAAGACTTTGGTCCCATTCTCTCATCCCCCATGATTCTTCTGATGAAGATGAGGGGAACATGAGATTAAAGGTGCAAAAACTGTCAAAAACATGCACCTATCTAGCCTCAAAGGTTAGTCACTTGGAATTTCAGGTGACTACCTTACAAAACAAGGTAAATGAGCCGCAACTTGAGATTTCTTATCTCAAGGAGAAACTAGCTGGGAGACCTTTAAGGAGAGCTCATCCAAGAACATAAGAACCTATGGATGTGATTGACCTAACCCCTAGCTCACCTATGCAAGAGGGTGATGCTACCAAAAAGGGGGAGAAAGTCATAGCAATCACAGAACCTGGGAGTTCTTCAAAGAGTATGGACAGAGAGGATTCACCAATCTTACTTGAAATTGTTCATGCTCAGCAACCTCCTCAAGTTCACTTTGATGTGGACACACTCATACAATCACTGTTTGAGGAGGGTATACCAAGGGCTATGTCATCCCCACCCCAAGGATCTTCAAACTACATAATTGGGTGGAGGTATGATGCTGACAGAAGAGCCCTTATACTTCAAAGACTTCAAGGACAGCAAGAAGTCTTAAACTTTAAGTCCTTGAACTTCCATGAAGGTCTTGATCTGGTCAACATGCCACTTGCCAATCCAAGTCAATCTTGGCAAGTTGACAAGCTAGCTCAAAGGATTCAATATAGGATTTTTGAAGAGTTCAGATCAAGAAGAAGACAATGGCAATCAGGTAATGTCATTGGTCAACTGGATGTTGAGTCAGACCCTGAGATTAGCTTCAAAGGAAAACTTCAACTGAAGGCCTAGTGGTAGAGCCTGAGAGCATTGTCACAACAACAACTACTTTAACAATTCATCCCCTCAGTGAAGCACCAACTTGTGAAGGTGCATCAAAGCCTCTCTCTGGCCAGAGCTTGGATGCTACACCAGACAATGAAGGCCAAAGGTCTCTCCACCCTGTGTCATAAAGGTTTGTGGGTGACAAAGGGAAAAGGATTGTAACTCCTAAGGAGATTAAGGAGTAGGAGAGAGAGAGGAAGAGGAAGCTAAGGGGAGATAGTTCCAATGGGTCCTCAAGCTTTATGGAAGCTGCAATTAGGGCTACCCCCAACCAAACACTCAAAATGATGAGTTGATGGCAGTCAGGATTAACTACCTGTAGACCCGGAACTATGACATTGATGATATAATATCTCTCCCATAAGAGGAACTAAATGAACTGGCAGACATGGAAATGTCTAGAGAGAGGAAGGAAGCAGAGGATGCAAGGTTGCTCCTCCAAATTAAAGAAGAAAGAAGACAAAAAAGACTGTACAAACAAGTTCCTACTCTCTCCCCAGTTCAAGAAAGCCTTGTGTAAGAGGTTGTGGCAACTCCTGAACCTCAGGTGGATAAAGAAGCTGATAGGCAAAACATGATCAGCTACCTGTGTGCCATACTCTACCAGGTAGCTGCACTTCTTCCCTTGTCCTTTGAGTATATTGAGTTTGAGTATCTCAAACAGCTTGAACTTCAAGTACTCAAAGAACAAAAGGCAACAAAGAAAAGGATGAGGGAAGAGGCTGCAAAGTCAAGAGCCATCATCCAAAAGAGTATGAAGAAGTCTGTTGACATACAAAGGATGATGAGCTTCTTAAAGCTGTATGGGTTCGCCAGAAGGAGGCTTGGCCCAATGTCTCTATCCACAATGGATGAGCATATAAGGGTGATCAAGCAAAAGATCAAAAGAGGAGAGCTCATTGACTTACACTCCCCACCAAGTCAAGCTCCTCCTGAAGTTAAGGTTAAGGTTGAAGAATTTTAGACAACACAACCTGGACCTCATGCTGAATCTCAGCAAGCTTCATCTTCTGATCCACAGCAGGGTCAAACTCCATCTCCTTCTTAACCTGTGAGGGAGGTAGACCCAACTGATAAAGACAAGACTGAACAACAAGGTGCTGAAGGACAATATTCTTAGTTGAAATTTCCAAAGTAGAGGAAAAGGATGGCTTCTAGACCTAAGTCTAAGAAGAAGAAGAAGTCAGAGTCATCCATCTCCAAGCCTCAGGATGAATCAGATCATCCTGAGAGAGTGCATGAAGAGGCAGCTCAATCAACACCAATTCAAGTAGCTCCTCTGGCATCAGGATGACCCATCTTATCCTGGACCTTCATTACTAATCCAGAAAGATGACATGTAATCAGAAATCAAGGTGGTGAAGATGTATACACATGGAAAGACATGTTCAATCTACCTCTGCATGATCTCTTTGAGATGAGAAGTGAAGATCATGTATAGGTTGGACTCACCTTAGTATAGTTTGTTTACTTTACTTGTAATAGAACTTTTGTTAGTTTCCTTTTGTATGTTCTTTGAATTGTGTGTTTTTAGCAGTCCAGCGAAACTGTGAGCGAATCTGTAAATACGCTCACAGTTTGCTGTTCTAGTTTACCCAGCGAACTTGTGTTCTGCCGGGCGAAACTGTAGTTTCGGCATGATAGTTTCGCTGGTAGCGAAACTGTCTGCGAAACTACAACTGCTATATATACTTTTGTTAATTTTATTGTAAGGTAAGCTTGCAAAACCCTAATCGTGGATCATTGTTGCAAGTTACCTATTCCAAGCAGTTATTACACAGAAACATCTTTGTGCTTCATGTTATTGATTGTTATTGTTCATTTTGTTATCAAATATGTGTTAGAATTGTATTCTATCTTCTCAATTGTCATTGTTTAGCATGGTTGTTAGATATTGAGCAATTCATCACATCATTTGCACTGTTTTTCGATCACATGGACCAACAATATGGTATCAGAGCCTTAGTGCTCTTGATTTGTTGAGTTTTTGTGGTTTTTGTTCAATATCTAGTCTCAATCAATTTTCATTGGATTATTCGGTGTTTTTGACATGTAAATTGATTGAATTATGCTAGTTTTTGTTTAAGGAAGATCCTACAATCATCACATCTTAAATTCATTGAGTTTTGGATGATTTCATATTGATTTTGAGGTGAAAAAGGGTTTTGAGATCGATCAGCGAAATTAGTGTTCTTCTAGCGAAATTACCATCATCTTTCAACGAAACTATGAGCTATTTTGCATCAGAAGTTGTTTTCTAGGGATTCTGCGAAACTAATCTCTTGAACGAAAGTTCATCAGTGTTTGTGCACGATCAACAAGCGAAATTGCTGCTGAATTTGTTTTTGAACGAAAGTTCAAGCTTGTTTCATGCGAAGTTAGCAGCGAAACTAAGCCAGTGGTGCCTTTGGTATAGCGAAAGTGCTGCTGAAATTGCTAGCGAAATTAGCTTTCTCAGAGAAATTGTCAGCTCCAGCGAAATTGTCAGCGAAAGTAATTCTTCAGCGAAACTGTAATCCACGTCATCTTTTTCTGCGAAATTGTCAGCGAAATTATCATCTTTTCTGCCGAAACTACGATGTCGAAATTAACTACTCTCACACTTGCTGATCTTGAAAGTGTTGCTCCTAATAGACCTCCAAGACTCATTAATGGAGATAATTTTGAAGATTAGAAGAGATGTCTCAAAGCTTTCTTCTTCTACACTGATCATAACCAATGGGAATCGATTACTTCTGGTCCTCACATACCAACGGTTACTGGTGGTGATGTTGTTTCTCAAAACAAGGACCCATCTTCCTATACCGAAAGAGATCTGAAATTGATTGATCGTGATCGAAAGGCTTTTGGTGCTGTAACTCTCTGTTTAGCTCCAAACATCTACAACCGTTTTGCAGAGCATAAAAATGCTAAATCTCTTTACGATGCTTTATGTGAATTTTATGATGGTAATGCAGATTTGGTAAAAGATATGAGTATTCAGGCTGAAAAAGAATTCAATTCATTTGTGGGATACAAGAATGAGAGTCTGACAGATCTTACAAACCGTTTCTTAACCGTCTCAAGCACCTTAAAGAAATATGATGAAAGGCTCTCCAACAGTGAACAAGTTAACAGGCTTCTCGATTCTCTTCCACCACAGTGGAGTCTTCAGGTGAGAATGCTTAAACAAGAAAGAGGGTTTCCAGATTACAAGCTGATGGATATCATCAATAAGTTGAAATCCTTTGAGTTGGATATGAAAAGAAGAGAATTTAACCAGACTATGATGCCCACATCTGGTTTTTCTCAAAATGCTGCTTTGTTGTCATCCGCTGCAAACTCTCAAATACAAAATCCAATTCAAGGAGGGAGCAATACAAGTAATTTCTCGAGTGGGAATAGTCATGTTGGAAGAGATTTGGGTAATTCTAAGGCCAATGTTGAAACTCCAATTCCATCAGATACAATGGCTCTTTTTGGAATGTTTGTTCAGAGCTATGAAGATCTTGTTACTGGAGAACTGAAAGATAAGGGATTGACTATGGAGGATATGTACCAGGTTGATCCTGATGATCTTGAAGAAACTGATATTCAATGGCAAACGGCGATGTTAACTTTGAGAGCTCGGAGATTTATGGAAAGAACAGGACGAAAGAACTTTGTTGGTTAATCATCTACTTCAAAAATGGGGTTTGATAAGTCAAAATTGAGGTGCTTTAATTGTAAACAATTGGGACATTTCAAACGTGAATGTCCATTACCAATTGTCACAGATCCTAGTAATTCTGGAGTACCAAGACTGACAGCAGAGAAAGAAAAGGAAGATGTGAATCTAAAAAAGGAGTCGGCTTTGATTTCAAACTTTGACTGGAGTGCCGAGGTTGAGGAAACAAGAACTGAGATCAATCACGCGTTAGTTGCTGAGTTTGTGGAAAGTAATGAAGAGGTAGATGGTGAAGATGGATTTGAGTTGTTCAAGGAATTCAAAAGAGAAAATGAGTCATTTGTAAATGGGAAAGAAGAAAAAGATGATGGAAATAGGAAAGATGAAACTGCAGGTTTAAGTGAGAAAAGAAGTTCAAGAGATGAGATAGGAAAGGATAATGATGATGCTGCTGCTACTGTTGAGGAAAAGAAATCAAGTACTCCAGTATGCCTGTGTGACAAAGCTTTAGCTGCTGAAAGGATGGTAATGGGACTTCCATATGAGGTAATACAGGATATGTGCTCACCTGCTTGTAAAATTAGATTATTTGGGATTTATAAGGCTAACCGTTTGTTAATTGATAATGAAAAGGATTTAAAGCGAATTAATGATGAACTTAAAATCAATGAATCAAAATATTTTGTGAAATTAAATGAGGCTTTAAAAGAAAATGATCATTTAAAACGAATCGTTTTGGAAAGAAATGTCGAGATTAATACTTTGACTGAAAGGCTTGCTCTTGCTGAATTTGAAGCAAGCAAACTTCAGTCAAAGTTAGATAAATGGACTATTTCTGGAATGAAACATGATGATCTTTGTAAATCTCAATGGGGAGCTAGAATTAAAACAGGTTTGGGTTATGAAAATGTAAAGGTTTATCCTCCACCTACTACATACTGTTATTCTCCTATGCCTGTTCATCATCCTTCTAATGATTTAATCAAAACAGATACTGACAGTATGTCTGCAGGTTTAGAGGGGAATAACTCTAAGTACATTCGTGAAGACTACGACTATGGACCAACTAGTGGGCTTGGATGCACTAGTTCTAGTACACCTGAAAATCAGCAGTCTGTTTTAGATTATAAGTCTAGTTTAAATTCTGTTTTTGTTTCTAGTTCAACTGTAACAGACTTGAATGTCTCATGTTCTCATGATAGTTTTATTCCATCTTGTAATTCAGATCATGGTAGTGATGATTTTTGTTCTCATAATGAATGTAATGCATCTGATCTTTCTCCAAAACCAACTGAGCAAATTAAAACTAATTGTTTCAAAAAGTTTTTTTTTCATCCTATTCCATCTTTCACTCCATTAAATAAGACCTCATCTGATGAATGTATTTCTTCTTCATCTGACACTAGTACCAGTGGAACTTGTTTTACTGATATGTCAGATGAATCTTCTTCTAATTTTGTAAATAATAATTCTTGTTCAAATAAACATCAAACTCATGGGTTGTATGAGACATTCAGTGATGTTGATTCTAGTTTGTCTGAATGTGATGAGGAGATTATTATTGATCCTATTTTTACATCATCACATCATAGACCTAGATTCAAACCTCATTGTTTCAGGTGTGGTCAAGAGGATCATCTTGTCAAAAATTGTCCTTCTTTGATTCAAGGATCCTTAATAGGAACTGTTTTGGAAATAAATTGACAAAATTGGTTAATAATTTATTCTGTAAAAAATCTGCTTCTTTAAAAAACAAAGTTGTTCAATCTTGGGTTCCTATTACTCCTGGCTAATTGATTTGTTAATTCTTTTCAGGAGTCCTCGTCAAAGATTGTAAACAGTTTATGGCATGTTGATAGCGGGTGTTCCAAACATATGACGGGATTAAAAGACTTGTTGACCAACTACCGGATTATAAATGGAGGATATGTTGCTTTTGCTGGTAACAAAAAGGGTGGAAAAATGATTGGACAAGGAGAAGTTACCAATGGTTCTCTTACTTTGGAAAAAGTCAACTATGTTCCAGAATTGGCTTTTAATCTTCTGAGTGTTTCTCAAATCTGCGATAAAGACATTCCTATTCTATTTAAATCTGATGAATGTCTATTTTTAAAATCAGAGATTGTAATTCCAAACGATTTGATTCTCATGCGTGCTCCAAGAAAGCATGATACGTATCTTCTTGATATGAATTCAAGCGAATCAAAGGCTACTACAACTTGTCTTCTTTCAAAAGCATCAACCTCTGATTCTCTTTTATGGCATCGTCTATTAGGCCATGTTAATTTTAAGATAATTAATAAATTAGTAAAGAACAATCTTGTTAGAGGACTTCCTTCAAAGGATTTTTTTGTAAATGAAAAATGTATGGCATGTGCTAAGGGCAAACAACATAAGAAACCTCATAAGCCCAAACTTCGAAATAGCATATCTTGTCCTCTCGAGTTGTTACATACTGATTTATTTGGCCCAATTAGTGTTAAATCTATTGCTAAAAAATCATTTTGTCTTGTTGTTACAGATGATTTCTCAAGATATTCATGGGTGAGGTTTCTTGCACACAAAGGCGAGGTTGCAGAGGAATTGCAGAGATTAATTCTTTCTATCGAAACAATTAGTAAGAGAAAAGTTATGGGACTGAGAAGTGACAACGACACTGAATTCAAAGATCAGATTCTCGATTCATTTTGTGCTGAAAAGGGGATTGTGAGACAATTTAGTGCTGCGAGAACTCCCCAGCAGAATGGTATTGAAAAAACGAAAGAATCGCACTCTTGTTGAAGCTGCTCGTACAATGCTGATAGAATCTTCATTACCCATTATTTTCTGGGCTGAAGCTGTAAATTGTGCTCCATATGTTCTAAACCGGGTGTTGATTGTGAAAGATAAAATGAAGACTCCTTATGAACTTTTTCATAAGAGAAAGCCTCTAATTGATTTCTTTCACCATTTGGTTGTTCTTGCACTCTTCTGAATACTCAATCTCAAAAGACAAAGTTTGGTGCTGTTTCTGATGAGTGTTACTTTGTTGGTTATTCTTCTTCTTAAAGGCATATCGGGTTTATAACAAAAGAACACGTATCGTTCAAGAGTCGTTCTATGTTGATTGGCAGGAATCTAATTCTTCTGAAGTTAGATCTGAACCAGCATGGTTCTTTGACTCCGATACTGTGTTCAATTCGTTCAATCTGCCAGTTTTCGATGATGATACGTCCATTCCAAATACTCAAACAAATATTATTTCATCATCTCATCGTCTGTTCCTTCCAACTCATTAGTAAATGATGCTGTTTCAACTATGTTAGTTCTTCGTCTCCAATGACTGATCCGGCACCATATCTGATTCTTTACCTAATACATCTTCTCCTTTACCTGATCCAACACCTATCATCGATTCACCTTCATCTAATCTTTCACCGGCTATGGGCGATACTTCTTCAACCATCTTTCCTTCAACAAGCGATTACAAAACCTTGAAAGATCATCCTCTTGATAACGTGATTGGATCTATCTCTGATGGTGTTCGAACGCGAAGTCAATCTGGTCTAATTAATGTTTGTCTTTTCTCATGCTTCATCTCTCAAACTGTCCCGAAGAATGTTCATGCTGCTCTACAGGATCCTTGTTGGGTGGAGTCTATGCAATTGGAACTTCAACAGTTCAGAAAGCTTAAAGTTTGGACCTTGGTTGACTTACCTCCTAACAAATATCCAATCGGTACAAAATGAGTGTTTTAGAACAAACCGGATGATCGAGGAGTAGTGGTACGTAACAAATCTAGACTCGTTATGCAAGGGTTTGCTCAAGAAGAAGGGATTGATTATACAGAAGTCTTTGCTCCAGTTGCTCGTCTTGAAGCAATCAGAATATTTCTTGCTCATGCTGCTCATAAACAATTTAAAGTCTATCAGATGGATGTAAAGGGTGCTTTTCTCTACGGAGACATTGATGAGGAGATATATGTGTGTCAACCACCAGGTTTTGAGGATCCTAATTTTCCTGATAAAGCGTTTAAGCTTGACAAATCTCTATATGGTCTTCATCAAGCACCCAGGATCTGGTATGAGACCCTTACACAATATCTTCTAAGCAATGGTTTCTCTCGTGGTACCATTGATATGACTCTCTTCAAAAGAGAAGTGAATGGTGAAATGATATTTGTTCAAGTTTACGTTGATGATATTATTTTTGGATCTACCAATTCTCAATTGTGTAGAGAGTTCGAAGAGGTAATGAGTCAAAGGTTTGAAATGAGTATGATGGGCGAAATGTGTTTCTTCCTTGGATTACAAGTTGAACAACAGAAAGAAGGAATTCTTATTCATCAGGAGAAGTATATTAAGGATATTTTAAAGAAATTTAAGATGGATGATGCTTCTACTGAGTTGACTCCCTTTACTGCTCTGACTTGTCTTACTCCAGATGAAAACGAAAAACCAGTTGATCCTCATCTTTTAGATCTATGATTGGATCGCTCATGTATCTTACTGCAAGCCGTCCTGATATCACTTTTGCTGTTGGTTACTGTGCTCGATATCAGTCGGCTCCAAAAGAATCTCATGAGAAAGCTGTCAAGAGAATATCTCAAAGGATCATCTCGTTTAGGGTTATGGTATCCATATGGAGGGAATTTTGATTTACATGCTTATTCTGATAGTGATTCTAATGGTTGCAGGTTAAACAGAAAATCTATGTCTGGTGGATGTCAATATTTGGGAAATTGTTTGGTATCTTGGCAGAGCAAGAAACAAACCACTGTTTCTCTTTCTACAGGGGAAGCTGAATATATTGCTGCCTCAAGTTGTTGTTCTCAAGTTCTCTGGATTCAACACCAAATGATTGATTATGAAATTAATTTTCTCCATACACCTTTATTTTGTGACAATGAAGCAGCCATTGGAATTGCAAAAAATCCTATTCATCATTCCCGAACCAAGCATATCGAGACACGAATTCATGCGATTCGTGATGCTCAAGAAAAGGGTTTCATCGATATTATACCCATCGATACGAAAAATCAAAAAGCTGATCTTTTCACAAAAACTTTTGATAAACCTTGTTTTTATGAATTGATCTCTATGCTCGGGTTAATATCCTTTTAAATTTTCATTTTCTGTCCTTTTTCTTAAAAAAAATGAATAAATGAATAATAAATCAAAATAAATAACTATAGTAAATTCATTATATATATATTTTTTTCATAATTTATAGAAATTTTCTATTATTTGAAAATAAAAATTTGGGGGAGTAATTTCATATCCTGAGATCGGAATTTAAAATGACGAGAAATGATTGTATATTCTCTAAGTATATTTTTTATACATGACCGGTGCTTCAATGAGAAATGATAGTAACTGATACTGGATTCTGTTTCACATAAAATTTTTTTAAGAAATATTGATCAGATTCTTTAACGATATGCTTGATAGACTCAGCCTGAAGAATAAAGTAGACAGCAGCTCTATGATTAAATTAAACATCATGCTTAAGAATGTCTGGATTTACTCAATTGTTTTGGCTTGCACAAAAACTGAGTCCTGATAAAAATTGGATTGAGAATGAATCTTTCGTCCATTCTGTTCTTATATGTCATCTCCCTGGACCATATCTGGTATATTCTAGTATTTGTATATCTTGTGTCTGTGCTAATCTCCTCTGCTGTACGGAAGTACTGACCTGGAGTGATGATCTCCTCTGCTGTACGATAGTACTGACCTGAAGCTCTCATCAGCACATGTTTAAATGGTCATCTCCTCTGTTATACGTGAGTATAGATCTGGAGCTCTCACCATTTTGATATAATTATGTCAAATCATCTAATCGATGAGTTCTTTTCAGAATGAAATATTCTGTTTATAATCATTTGCACACTAATGCACAAGCCTTGCTCTTTTAGATCGATTCAAAATTCAAGAAATCATGAGGTTGGGTGAGGGTTTTTACCAAATAATTGTGGGGTCCTAACATTCTAAAGCATCTAATTTAACCTTAAACAAATCATAAACTGTTTGTTGAAAAAGGATAAGGCATGAGTTTAAGTGGACAATTATATCAGCAATCGTTATTGATTTGTTCTAATTTTAGTTGTTCCTGTGCAGATTGTGATAATATCTTGTATTCAGTATGATCTCATTGCCGGTCGATGATTTTTGATCATCTTATGTTTATAAATACCTAGAGGATGTGATCTCTGATTAATTTAGATCTCATTATGTGACGTGCTTCATGTTAAAAAAATAATAATAAAATAAATAAAAAAATTTAACTTAAAAAAATAATAAAAAATGGGGTGCCGAAACTATTCTTTCGCTAGTTGTTTCGCAAGGCGAAACTGCAATTTCGCTAGGTTTTCTAATTAGTTTTCAACTGACTATCTCTTAGCGAAATTACAGTTTCTCTTTGCGAAACTACAATTTCGCCCTGCGAATCTATAATTTTTGTCACTGCGAAACTATTTGCTATTTAAGTCGTTTTTGCGAAATTCTTCTCACACTTTCGCAAAAACGACCTGAGTAGTATTTTAGGGTTTACCGTGACTTTCGTGGGCGATTTTGTGTTTTGGTTGTGTTTTGGACCGATTGATCGTTTCCTTTGCTTCGCATGTGAGTTTCGAACCATGTACTATCATTTAATCTGGTTAAAATCAACTTCTTTTAAGACATTTGGATTTTGACTCTTCGGTGGCTTCGCTGTTCATCCAGCGAAATTGCAGATTCTTTTGCGAAACTGAACGAAAGTTCTCTACTTCTCAGCGAAACTGTAAAGTTATGCTGTGCGGGCGAATTTATTAGTTTCGCCAAACTATCTTTAGTTTCGCAGAATCTGGTCTTAAGCTTGTACAGTTTCGCTTGGTCATGTTTTCTTTTGAACAGCGAAACTATTTTTTTACAGTGAAACTATGTTTTTGCTTGCCGAAATTAATAGGGAATCTACTTTAATCTATTTTCGCCTTGTCGAAACTGTCTTTTGTTTAGCGAAACTAACATGTTTTAATGAGCGGAACTATTGTTTTGCTTGCCGAAACTGTTAGTTTTCATTGTTTTAGTATTATTTTCTTCTTTTCTTAATTTCTCATTCAACTTTTCTGATTTCTTCATCAGGTTATCATGGCTAATCTCAAATTTGATGAGCAGAATAATATCACAACCATTTTAGATGATACTCATCCTAAGGAAGCTGGATTTAGAGATTGTATCAGATGGCTTCAAAGATCACCTATAGCTCATGCCATATCTCATTCGCCTACCATTTATGATCTTCATATTAGAGATTTTTGGCGATCTGCAGAGTATGATACTCGAGGAGATGTACAGCGGATCACTGCCAAAGTTGTTGATCACGAAGTGACGATCACTGCTGAGACTGTATCGAGGATTCTAAGACTTGAAGAAGATTTAGGAGATGAAGTGGCTATGACAGATTCTGAGGTGTTCCAAGCCTTTAGAAGTATAGGATATGAGGGACCAGCCTTTGGTTCACGGAAGGAGATCAAGAAGTCATTCTTATCTTAAGAGTGGAGATAAATTACTCATATTTTTATCATGTGTCTAGATCACCGTAAAGGTGGATCCGATGGTCTTAATATTGATTGGGCTAAGGCAATGGTGTTGTGTTGTAAAGGTGAAAAGGCCAATATTGATAGATTGATTTTTGCGTGCATGGCGGAGAATGTGATGGCCTTAAAGAAAGACAAATGGCTACTGTATCCTCGTTTTCTTCAGATGATTTTTGATGATCTTATACCTCATGTTCCAAAACATGGAGAGATTAAGAGGTTGGTACAGATGAATCCTCGTATCTTTGCTGACTGCTGTGCCATTCGCCACGACTTCAGTGGAAAGATCACCCATCTTTGGGAAAACATGTATCCTCCAGAACGCTGGAACTATATTAGACGGGTGGATGAGTCAGAGAATAAACGAGCTGAAGAAACAAGAGTACAGCAAGCTGATGCTACAAAGAAAAGGAAGAGATATGCCAAAGAAAAAGATTATGATTTTGAGGAGGATATTGCCGCACAAGCTGAGGAAGTTAGGGTTGAAAAAGAAAGGAGGTCTAAGAAGAAAACTAATTTTGCTGAGCCTGAGCGACGAACCAAGCATAGACATGAAGGATTTACAATTAAAAGAGAGGCTAGTGAAAACCTTGATGAGGATATGATACGCAACTTGAATACTTCGTTGGCTAATGAACTGAGCATGATCAAGACTAAACTTACAAATCAGGAAATCAGAGAAAGACAGAAAGATGAAGTGATTGAAGGAATGCAGAGGATGTTAGTTGATCAAAACAACTGGTGAAGAAGTTATTTGAGGAGATTACATAGCTGAAAGCTGCAGCCGGCCTACCTAATCAACTGACTTAATCTGAGTTAGATGATTTGACTGATACATCAAAGTACTCATTTCTGAATGTGGGTACTTCATCTAAGGTAGGAGAGGGCACTTCTGGTGTAGCAACTACTGGTGCAGGAGAGCAGGAAACTCCAGGAGAGGATGTTGGAAGAAATGATGAGGAGGATATTATAGAGGCTGGGTTTGTAAACATGCAATTTGACTTTGAAAAAGATCTGGTTGGTGAAGAAGTTGTTGTAACAACTACTACTGAAGGAGTATCTGATAAAGGCAAAGGGTTAGTTGATGAAGAAGAGGAAGATGAACAGCTCATAGTCTATGATTCAGAACCTGAGTTTTATGAAGTTGATGAGCAACCATTGATCTATGTTGCTAAAAAGGGAGAGGATGATGCAGATGTTTTTGAAATGAATAAAAATGATTGGTTGGTGAAAGAGAAGGAGGTAGAAGAAATCACTCCTTTGTTCCAACACTTGGAGGGATTAAGCAGGAAGGAAGCTGATAAGAAAATTATAAGCTGGTGTTAGAATTCAAGCTTAAAGATATTTATGATCAAGAGACGGGGAGGAAATATCAGTTATATGCTTAAGAGGAAGGCTTTTAAGACCTTGCCTAAATAGGATTTAAGGCGTTTGGCGACTCTACCTCTGATCAATGCTCATCTAAGTGAAAGAGCCTCATTTCTTGAGAAGGAGATAAAAATGGGCTTAATGATAATTTTGAGTCTTTTGTGTATATGAAAGCTGAAAGAAAGAGATCAAAGAAGGATAAAGACTGGGAGACGGGAAAGGGAAGGATTGTACTAAGAGTTAAACCTCCAAAGACTGTAAATCGGGTAAGATTGGCTGATCCTCTTCCCCAACAACTACAGGACTTTGAGAAATGGTTTTATGACAATAATACTGGAGAGGCTGTGATCAGAGTTAAACAAGGAAAGGAGTCTAGGGTATTTGATCCAATGGAATTGTTTAGTTTTTATGATGAAGATCTTTTGGTATTATGTGAAAATCACATTAAGGCTGGGGCTGGAGAGGAAACTAGAAAAGAAGCTAGTTTGTTTATGAATGTTGCCAACAAGATCAGGGGAGTAAGGTCGGAGGTCAAGAAGTTAGCTGAAAGGGTGAGAGCTTAGGATGAGTTTAATATGGATGTTCAAGATCTGACCAGGCAATTTGCAAAGGCTAGTGGTCATTCTGAAGAAGCTAGTGATGCAAGAAAGGACCATGGAGGATCATTGGCTGAAGCTTTTGAGGACGTAGCTGCAGGAGGTGACGAAGACAGATCAATGGCAGCAGAGGAAACTGGAGCTGACAAGTCAAATCAAGAAGAGTGAAGATGGTGAGATCCAACCTAGGGGGAGTATTGAAGATCATGTATAGGTTGGACTCACCTTAGTATAGTTTGTTTACTTTACTTGTAATAGGACTTTTGTTAGTTTCCTTTTGTATGTTCTTTGAATTGTGTGTTTTTAGCAGTCCAGCGAAACTGTGAGCGAATCTGTAAATTCGCTCACAGTTTGCTGTTCTAGTTTACCCGGCGAACTTGTGTTCTGCCAGGCGAAACTGTATTTTCGGCATGACAGTTTCGCTGGTAGCGAAACTGTCTGCGAAACTACAACTGCTATATATACTTTTGTTAATTTTCATTGTAAGGTAAGCTTGCATAACCCTAATCATGGATAATTGTTGCAAGTTACCTATTCCAAGCAGTTATTAAACAGAAATATCATTGTGCTTCATGTTATTGATTGTTATTGTTCATTTTGTTATCAAATATGTGTTAGAATTGTATTCTATCTTCTCAATTGTCGTTGTTTAGCATGGTTGTTAGATATTGAGCAATTCATCACATCATTTGCACTGTTTTTCGATCACATGGACCAACAAGAAGACATTACGAGAGTCTGAGTGATCTTGACCATTTAATGAAGAAGGGTATGGTCATCAACATGATGAGGACTGGCAATAGCTAAAGTCTTCAAATGTTTTGGTAGCATCAGCCTAGGGGGACTTTGTAAGGTTCTATGTAAGGCTGATGCACCTAAAACATCCAAAGTATTTCCTCCATGCATGCACTAAAGTGCAGAGTAGAAATACTTCGGAAGTTTACACCTAGTCTTAGAAAATACACATAAGTGTAAAATCTTCCAAAGACAAGACCAATATCATCCGAAGCCAAAAGTGAAGTCTTCCGAAGCTTCAAAGACAAAGTCTTCTGAAGCCAAGACATGAAGACAGATTTCTTTCAAAGACTTTTGAACACATGTTTTATCTGATGTACTTTACCATAAAGATGGACCACTTTCCGGTGTAACTCTAAAGACTCACCAACTTATTCAAGATATTCATGAGAAAAACTTAATCAAACTAGTCAAAGTCAATTCAAATGAACAATATGCTTACTTGTTCACCGAAGCTTTTGATAAACAAAGATTAAGTATTTAATCACAGCTATTGGGATAATTAACATTGACTAGTCCATTTCTTTTGAAAACCTTTTAAAAATATGTCTTGTCTATGTTGTATTTATACAATCTAAACCCTGTTACAAAACTTTTTCTTCAAAATTTCTAAGTATGAATTCTTCCGAATAGAAATTTACACTCAGAAGAGATCTTTATCTATCTTTCGAAGTCAAATTCCTCTACACAAGTATTCTCTTCCAAAGAGTTTTTCGCCTCGGAAGAAAATTTGATCTTGATCAAATCCACTTCCGAAGCTTACTAACTTGATTTCTTAAAAGAACACTTTACTCTCGGAAGCAAACTTGTCTTTGAGACATGGTTTGCCTTCGGAAGTAAAAATAGCTTTGGAAGACACTACTGAGAAACTCAATCATTTTCTCTCGGAAACAATTTTACTCTCGGAAGAAAACTTTACTGTGTAACGAAAATCTTTAGGCCCTATTCTGTAATAAGTAAGATTTTATTGATGATGGTCGGAATATTTTAAATGGTCTATCTTACCACCCTAGTCAAAGCAAAACCTAAACTGTCCTTTCACCTTATCGGTTTGATATTTTTACCCCCCATTTAAAAACTTCCGACTCTCTTTCTTTACTTGCTTTACCCCTGCAAAAGCCCCAGTTTAGACTATCTTCTTCTCCACTCACTCTTAAATTCCTACAATCAAACAGTACTTTCAGCACAACAGCCTTGAATCCCCAACACAACCAAGTCGCCATCCTTGATTCTTTAAAAGATGACGATTTTACCCCAATCATCCAATTTCTGTCCCAATCTGCATACTTCGCTACCCTTACTGTTAATCCTACCATCTACTCAAACCACACGGCTGAATGCTGGGCCAATCGTCAAAGCAAAATGTTCAATAAAGAAAGGTTCATCAGATCAAGGATCTGCGGACAAGAGATTATAATCAGTGAAATCACTATCAGGGAGCATCTGGAACTTCATGATGAAGGAGCTCCCACTGAATTCCCAGGTCTTATTTGGAGAATACCTACACTCAAATGGGATATGGCGGAGATAATCTCACCAAGGATCCATTCTATATATATCCCCAGTTCATTCAGCATACAATCAACTGTGAGCTTTACCAAGACAAGCTACAATGTGAATATATTCTACTAGTCCCTCATATGTGGCCTGTCATCTTCAAAAAAATGAAGAAGGTGTCCACCAACTTCACTAGAAGATTTACTGATCTTCTTCCCGGTATTCTTGAGCCAACGGCTCCTTGTGACATCCCTGCAGACCGAGCAGGTGATGAACCCACACCAGACACCACCACTATAATGCCAATCACACCCAATAAAAATCACATACAAAAGATGCCCCAAACGAACCCTTGTTCAATCTACTCTGATTAAACAAGTCCCCTCTGTTCAAACCAAAAAGGCTAGAGTGGAACTCAAGGCTCCCACTCAGCAGAGGTCCATCCATCCTCCACAATTGACCTCAATATCAGTGTTGAGTCTTCTCAGTCTCAACCTAATGAGCCTGAAACCCAAGCCATAAGCCCTCGGGGTGAGTCTCACCACTCCCCTGAGCAGCCAAAAACTACTATTGCACAGGAGTCATTAGGTGCTGACCAAGGTACTGGGTCATTAGATATAACCTTTATATCCTCTCTTGACCGTTGAACCTGATCTGATGAGGATATCATGTTTTTATCAGGGCCATGATATAGTTCTATCTCACCACTCTCCAGATAAACAAAGCCCTAAGGAATATCTTATATCTAGCCCACGTCAGGTAGACCTGAAGATTAAGATTAGGTTGGACTCACCTTAGATTAGTGTTTATATTATGTTTAAATGTAATTGGATATATCTTATATTACTTTGTTTTAAGTTTGTTTTTTGTGTATTTTGTTGCCCAGTGAAACTATGAGCAAAACTGTAGTTTCGCTCATAGTCAGTAGGTCGAGTTCACCCGGCGAAACTGTGTTTCGTCGTCGGGTGAAACTGGCCATGGGCCTTTGTTGGGGTTTTAACATGTTTATCAAAGCTCATATAATCTTGTTAATATGAAAACGCAGAGGATTTTAAATTTTAAAACATGTTAATAAGATGATTATTAAACCATTTAATAAAGAACCCCAAGCCATGGATCATTATACAAATGCATACAATAAAGAACATAAGATACTTAGAAGTATATACAACCTTTGTAGCTTCCTAAAACCCAAAGTTGTGAGCTGTGAAAGATGACTTTGTGGCTGAGTTTTCAACCAAGAAAACCTCAAGGAGTGATACCCCAAGCTTGTACAAACACCTTCCTTTGCTAGGGCTTGCAACACCAACTTGTAGAGCTCTCCTTGTTGAATCTTTTTAGCCAAGAACCCTTCTTTGCAAAGCTGAAAATCCTGATTCTTTTTCTAAAAAACGAGATTTTAGAGTGAGAAAGGAGAGAGCTTCTCTTGTGTGTGTGTGAGAGAGAAAGAGAGGAATGCAAGAGTGTTCAAGTGGGTTGAGTTATTGCATGGCCTTGGAACTAAAAGGGGGGCCATCCAAGACAAAAGGGGCGGCCGATTTTTGGCTCCCTTTGTCTCCCTCTTGTTTCAAATTTTAAAAAAATATATATATACACTCTTGCACCCTTATTATGTAAAATTAAACCATTTTAATTTTATATCACTAACACACACACTATTATTTGTCATTGTCTAACTAATTTAAAAAATGAACAAATAATCCCATATGAACAAATATATATATATATATATATATATATATATATATATATATATATATATATATATATAAACTTGTTCATTTGCAAAAGCAATGATTTAGAAAACCCGGTTTCTAAATTGGTGTTTATATTTATTTGTTTGATCTAATAAACAAATAAATATTTGCCAGTGTTTGTTTGGCTTGTTATTGGGTATGACCCGACTTGGATCATATCACACTAGCCACATCAATTTAATATGTATCTTGGGCAGATCAATTCCTTCAATCTCCCACTTGCACAAGATTTATAGAAAATTGATGCAAGCAGCAAATAACGCCTAGCAACGGTTTGCTACCCCTAATGTATATGACTAAGTGCCATTCAATAACATCATCCTTTTCAAGTACCTTACTTGAATATGTTTTAGGTGAATTAATCATCTATCCTTTTGTTGCAGATGTCATGTTAAATCCAAGAGACACAGAATTGTCATTCTCTGATGATTTAACTTTAACAGGCCTTAGACATCTAACTCTCAACGAATAAGAGGAACAAATTCCATCTTGACTACATACGTCTCTCACAATCACCTCATGTCATACCTGAACTCAGCCTTATGTACTGCCTTTTCAGAACAGCAAAGGACTAAGTCAAAGTACAATACTTGGTGAATATCAAGACCCAATATGTATCTCAGGTCTGAGGATACAATGATATTCGCCTTTACTCAAAATCTCTTATGACTAATCAGAAAGATTCCATGCAGAAATAATTGAGAGCGGGTCAGTCCAATATCTATATCCCATAGACATCAATGAACCTTTGGTAGCAACCTCTTGCTCTATATTCATACCTTATGAATATCAACCAATCCAAGTTCATTATAGTCTTACATTCATAGTTGTTCCCACAAGTATGATCGACTACGGATGTTGAGAATAATTCATTTATTCACGGATTTAAACATGCTAAAATAGAAGAACAAATGAAATTATAACCATATAATTAAGTCAAATAACATTAGTTCCAATATCCAAATACAAAATACAACATCAAACCCAGTCACTTGAATATCTAAGTTCCATGGCACAAACATGACCTTCATGCTTTGCCTTTTCAAGGAGCTTTGTGAGTGGATCCGCAACGTTTTTATCAGTGTGGACTTTGCGAATACATATCTTTCCTTTTTCAACTTCATCCCTTATGTAGTTGAATCTCCAGTCAATGTGCCGAGTCTTTTGATGAGCACGAGGTTCCTTGATTTGAGCAATCGCACCCTCGTTGTCACAAAAGATCTCTAGGGGATCCTGAATGGAAGGGACTACCCCTAGATCGGCTATGAATTTCTTCAGCCATGCAGCTACCTGTGCTGCCATTGAAGCGGCGACATATTCTGACTCTGTAGTGAACAACGCTACGACTTCTTGCTTTGAGCTTTTCCAAGAAACAGCTCCCCCATTCAGAATAAAGATGTACCCGGATTGAGATCGTGAATCATCTCGATCGGTTTGGAAACTCGCATCCGTGTAACCTTTTACAACGAGTTCCTCTTCACCAGACCCGTAGATCAAGAACATGTCCTTAGTCCTCCTTAGGTACTTCAGAATGTTCTTGACAGCCATCCAATGACTATCACCAGGATTTTGCTGGTATCTACTTGTCATGCTTAAAGCGCATGACACGTCCGGTCTAGTGCATATCATTGCATACATGATGGATCCTATAGCAGATGCATATGGGATTGCCTTCATTCTATTATGCTCCTCCTTGGAGCTTGGACATTGAGTTGTACTCAATATTGTCCCTCTTTGAATAGGTACAGTACCTTTCTTAGAGTTTTCCATCTTGAACCTTTTCAAGATTTTGTCAATGTATGCACTTTGATTCAAACCAATTAGCCGTCTTGATCTATCCCTATAGATCTTTATTCCCAGAATATAGGCGGCTTCACCAAGATCCTTGATGGAAAAACAACTTCCAAGCCAGGTTTTTACACCTTCCATGGTTGGAATGTCGTTTCCAAACAGTAGTATGTCATCAACATACAATACTAGGAAGGTTATTGTGCTCCCACTAGCCTTCTTATACACGCAAGCCTCATCAGCGTTTTTGATGAAGCCAAATTTCTTTACTTCATCATCAAAAAGGTGATTCCAACTTCTTGATGCTTGTTTCAATCCATAGATTGATTTCATTAACTTGCATACTTTATTAGGATATTTTGGATCGACAAAACCTTCAGGCTGAACCATATAGACATCTTCCTCAAGATATCCATTTAGGAAAGCCGTTTTGACATCCATTTGCCAAATCTCATAATCATAATGAGCTGCTATGGCAAACAATATCCTTATAGACTTAAGCATTGCAACAGGTGAGAAGGTTTCATCATAATCAACCCCTTGAGTTTGAGTGAAACCCTTTGCTACAAGTCTAGCTTTGTAAGTATCCAAGTTTCCATGCATATCGGTTTTCTTCTTGAAAACCCACTTACTTCCAACTACTTTGGAATTAAGAGGTGGCACAACAAGTTCCCAAACTTGATTGTCATACATGGATTGCATCTCAACGTTCATGGCCTCAAGCCATTTGTCACAATCCAAATTGGACACTGCATCATGATATGTGGTTTGTTCATCTGAATCCACCACATAGCATCCATCCATGAAAAATCCGTATCTTTCAGGTGGATTACTATTTCTACCACTTCTGTGAACGTTTTGTGTGTACTGATCAACCGCTTGATCATCCTCAACATCCTCACGTTGAGTGCTAGTTTCAACCAAACGTGCATCGGGCTGTGTTTCTTGATCCTTCTCAAGATCCACTGTTCTACTGCTAGTTCCTTCCATAAGGAACTTTGTTTCTAAGAACTCACCCTTTCTGGCAACAAACACTTTTTGTTCCAGTGGATCATAGAAATAATATCCCATAGAATCTCTAGGATATCCAACAAAGATACACTTGGTGGATCGGACATCTAATTTGTTTGGGGTGGGAGTCTTAACATAAGCCTCACAACCCCAGACCCTTAAGTACGATAGGGATGGAACTCTTCCATGCCATATCTCAAAAGGTGTCTTTTCCACCTTTTTGGTTGGGGCCATATTCAGAATACGGGCCGCGGAGAGCATAGCGAAACCCCAAAATGATAGAGGTAATGTGCTTCTAGCCATCATAGATCGAACCATATCCAATAAGGTTCGATTCCTCCTCTCAGACACACCATTATGTTGTGGTGTTCCAGGTGGAGTGAGTTGTGAGACAATCCCACAACTCCTAAGATGATCTTGAAAAACATCACTTAGGTATTCGCCACCTCTATCTGTGCGAAGAATTTTAATTGACTTGTTGAGTTTATTTTCTACTTCATTCTTGAAGATTTTGAACATTTCAAAAGCTTCATCTTTGTGCCTTAATAAGTACACATACCCATAGCGACTATAATCGTCGGTAAAGGTAATGAAGTATCTTTCACCATTCCTAGTCATTGGCTTAAAAGGACCACATACATCCGAATGTATGATACCTAATAAATCTTTTGCCCTTTTGTTAGTTCCACTAAAGGGTGCCTTAGTCGTTTTACCTTGTAAACAAGATTCACATACATCAAATGAATCACATTCATTTGTTTTTAAAAGACCATTCTTTTGAAGTGTTTGTATACGTTTCTTGTTTATATGACCAAGACGACAATGCCAAAGGTAGGTATCATTCAAATCTAATTTGAGTCTTTTGGTGGTTGCTTGGTACATGGAGCTATCATATGTTACGTTTTCATGAACCAATTCATAAATACCATTACAAGGTATAGCTTTAAAATAAAATACATGATTTAAAGAAACATGAATATCATTGTCAACAAACTTGAAATCATAATCATATTGTCTTAAACGGGAAATAGAAATTATGTTCCTAGTCAAACTAGGAGCATATAATACATTGTTTAAAATAACTTCCAAACCACCTGGAAGCTTCAAAATGTAGTCTCCTTGGGCTTCAACGTGAACCTTTGCACCATTGCCCATGAAGAGACTTATTTCCCCTTTTGCATAATGCTCATTTCTTTTGAACCCCTGCAATAAATTGCAAAAGTGAGTTCCACATCCGGTATCTAATACCCATGTGTTAGAAGAAATAACATTTAGCTCAACACGTATCATGTAAATTATACCTGAAGTTTGCCCGGCATCCCTCTTTTCTCTCAACTCTTTGAGATAGACTGGACAATTTCTCATCCAATGCCCTATCTCACCACATTTGAAGCATGGGTCGTTTACAGCAACCTTTTGCTTCTTCTCCTTGGGCTTCGGAGGTTCCGCCCTAACAACCATCTTTGTCAGGATCAGCGATCACAAGTTTGAAGTATTAGAATGTAATGCAGCGGAATGAAAAGAAGAATTAGTCAAGTTATAGCAAGAGTTTGTTACTTGTAAACAAATGCGAGAGAATATTTTTCTGTGATAAGGAATGTTTCAATAATGCCCAATATTATTGCTAAATCATTCACAGTTACAATAAGGTTGGCACTCCTTATATAGAGCGCAATCACTGCTGCAATCACGGGATGGTGATTACTAGCAGATCTAGTACAAAAATAACTAATACTTAACAAACTACTGAAATGTTCACAACTACTGAGAACATGTCAGAGTGCTAAGTATAAAACATAAAACAACTGAAAAGAAACTACTGATACTACAACGACTGAAGAACAAGCTCTTCAGTCGTTTTACAAAACTACTGAGAAGAGAAAACATAAAACTACTGAAAGTAAACCGTCACAACTACTGAAGAAGTCCTCTTCAGCTGTTATGACAACGTCTGATACTTTGTCTTCAGCACTTGTCTTCAGACTTTGTCTTCAGCACTTGTCTTCAGACTTTGTCTTTAGCACTTGTCTTCAGACTTTGTCTTCAGCACTTGTCTTCAGACTTTGTCTTCAGCACTTGTGTCTTCAGACTTTGTAATCAGTTGTTGTCTTCAGCTGTTGTGGACTTCAGTAGTTGTTGTGACGTCTGTGGGACTTAAAGGTTTTTCTGATCCGGCTCATTGGTTCTTTTGGTCCAACAAACTCCCCCTGAACCAATGCAGCCAAAACCTTTAACTTTATTGAGGTCCCACTTATTGTTGGCAAAATGGTTGGTCTTTTTCCTTCTTGATCAGTTGAGAAGATGACCCATATAAGCACCGGCCTGGAAGTAAGTCCCTGATGATTTGGTTGGCAAAGTATGGATGGGAGCTCTGTATTGGGGAATTGGACACTGGGCTGTTCCCCCATCCATGGGACTCACTTCCCATGTATAAGCCTGTAGGATTCTCTGGTGTATGCTCTGAGAAACATGATTTGTTCTTCCATAGTAAGATTCTCTGGTTCACCATCGAACAATCCTTCACGCCCATACAGCTCTGAGATGTATTTGGCCTGTTTGCCATTTTTGAGCTCAACTGTTGTGATCTGTCTGTAGGCAAACTCATCTGGGTGATTGCCTTCAAGTAACAGACTGAGCTCATTTTGTTTGAAGTTCTCAAGCTTCTTGTAGACTAACCCCTTCTTGATTACTCTGTTTTCTAACATCTTTTGGGGAGGCTGTTTAGTCTCATAAGCCTTCTTGAAGTCTTCTACAATTTCCCAGGGTGATACTACAAGGACTACTGTGATCTCTTCATCTACGATCCTTTTTATCTGGCCCTTGTATCTTGCAGGAATGTCCTTCTTCACAATTCTGTGAGCCACCCTAGGATCAGGCCATATCCTCACCTTTTCCTTTTGATATTGAAATGTGTTGGCAAGGGTGTACAGTCTCAGAGCTTCTTTCTTCATACTTATTATTGATGAAGAAGCAGCATAAGTTTTGTCTATGCTCTTCAGCATCTCCTCATCATGAAGCCGTTGCTGCTGCTCTTCTTCTATCTTTACTCTCACAGTCTCCATCTGTGAGGTGGGAGTGATGGGCATAGATTTGGCTTTAGGCAAAGTTAGTACTGCAGAAAGAGGCAACCTATCTTCTTCCTCATCATCCTCTTCATCTTCTTCTTCTTCTAGCCTCAACATCATTCTCTTCTTCTTCTTGGATGCATCATCGGCTGTTGGTTTTGAGGGTAAAGGAGTTGGTTTGAAGGGTTGTGGTAGTGGTGATTTTGAAGTGGTAGGTTTTGCAGGTTGTTCTAGCATTCTTGTAATGAGTGAGGCTTTGGAGTATTTTGCTAGTTCATTTCTGTTCCCAGCCCCTGCTTCATTTAGTGCTTCAATCACTAATCCTTTAGTGTATGCTTCAGACGTACAAATCTTGGTGGTTATTGCCAAGATACTGTCCCTGGTCCATGACTTAATCTCTATCAATGATCTTCCAAGATACTTTGCAATGAATCTGATCATGATCTCCAGTCTTTCTCTTTCTAACACATCATAACTTGCCCATCTTGAGTTAATTTCTTCAACTTCAAGTCTTCTAATCTCTGAGTCAAGCTGTGCAGTATCGAACCCTTGTCTATATAGTTGATCAATAATGGAGTCCATAGATTTACTATGTGTAGCATCCGCCATTTTGACCATCTCATCAAGTTGGAGTTCTTTTTCTTTTCTTTCAATCTTCCTCTTCTTATATGTGATGTGAAAGTCTTTGTGACTTTCACTCACTTGATCAGTGTCAGCTCCCTTCACATACTCTTCCTCCTTCTCAGTCTCTTTCACAACCTCTTCTTCCTCCTGTTCTCTCTCTATCAATATGTTCTTCCCTTTGTCTTTTACTAACTGACTCTCCCCCTTTTTGGTTGCATTGGTTGCAAGGGTTTGAGTAGTAGAAAGCCTTGTGCTCACAATCTCCTCCACCATTGGCTGTATGATTGAGGGAAGTCTGTCATCCAAGGTTTTGATCACAATGTCGGTGATCATTGGGGTGATGAGAGGTAGGGATTTATGAAAGATAGCAGCTGTTTGCTCAGAGGGGTTCTGTCCCTGAGAAGCAGTGCCAGAGGTAGAGGCTGGTGGATTGAATGTTTTGAGTGGCTGAGTGTTTAGGAGACCTTCGGGTGAAGGTGCCATCTGTGGGTGCATGGTGGTATCAGATGGACTTGCTTCTTGAGAGAATTGGTCAAGTAGTCTTTGTAGTCTACTGACTTCTTCCTCAAGAATTGTGTTCTGGGCTAGAACATCATAAAAGAAGCCCAGGTCATCATCAGCAGATGCTGAATCACCTGACCTCCTGCTAGTAGCAAGATGTACATGCCCTGGGTGTAGACCAGATGTAGCATGTGCCCCTTTTTCTTGGAACTGGGGACTTCCAGCCTCAGGACGATGTCCTTCATCAGCTGTTGCCTCTGATGAGGTCTTAGCCATGTTACCAGCCTCAGTCTGATCATGTGCTGATGCAGAAGAGGTGGCAGCCTCACCAGATATTCTTATCTCCGTATCTACACTAGGAGACTGAACATTTAAACCCCTGTGTTGTGGGTTGTCAGAAGCATGTTGATCCTCTTCCTCAATATCTATGGTTTTCCCTTTAGGTGGTTGTTGGGGAGGAGGAGAGGCATGCAGCTGAGTCAGCACATTTGCAATTATAAGTGTTGGACTTTGGGGGGCATTTTCATTAGGAGATAGGGTAGTATGCACCTGGGGAGAATGGTGTGTTTCAATGGCAATCTCCTCAAATGAGGAAGATTCCAGATTTGTGGGTACCCCTTCTTTGGTTGCTTCAGGTTCCCTTTGAGAGGAATCCTGAGCGGCTGTGGCTGGGTGAGTCTCTGATACTACTGGGGGGTTTACACCAGCAAGTATATCCTGTCTTGGTGGTACAGGAGCATCTTCAGGGGACTCATCTTCCTGAATAGCTGTTTTGGTTCGTTTTGTTTTTGGTTTGGTGGGGACTTTGGATTTTGTGGTGGTGGCTGTGGGTTCCAGCTGCGTGGGTTTGCGCAGCTTGGCAGCCATTTTGAGTGATTGGTCAGAGTTGTGCCGGGAGTATACTTCAGGCAATACAGCCATAGCAGGGACTCCCAGGCCAACAAGTCCCTCAGCTTGAAGCTGGTTTTCAATTATGGCCATTATGAACCGAGGATATAATATCCAACGGTTAGAAAGTTGTTTTTGGGCCATATCCTTGAGCTCTAAGAATAGTATTTCAGAAAAATTTAAAGGTTGTTGCTCAAGAATGGAGTACAATACCTGTTGCCACCTTGTGGACATTTGATCCCATGATGAAGTCTTGGGGGCCAGGCAGACATTGACCATATGAAAGATAAGCCGTTCAGCATCCTGGAAATGTTTCTTCAATATGGTAGAGGCACTCAGGTTACCTTCGTATCCATGGTGGGCAAATGATAGATCAGTGGTGCCCTTTGGATAACTAGTCGGGAAAGTGGCATCATCCAGATTGAGGGTTTGGCGAAGAATCTCTGGATTGATGACCACCTTTTGGCTATGGACAAACGAATGAAGCGACTCTGTGTCATTCTCCTCAGAGACAAGTGTGACGTTTGTCCAGAATTGGCTAAGGGATTCGGTATATATAGTGGGGTTTAACAGAAAAGCTGTTTGGTAAGGTGACTGAACCATTAAGTCAATGGCGTTGTGAAACTTGGTCCAGTATGGTGATTTGGTAAGGTGAGCGACACAGTTGTGTCGTGGTTTTAGTTGCATGGTCGCCATTGATGAAGAGAGGGTACAGAGCTTTTGAACGTTAGGTTTGAGAGGAGAGGTGAGAAAAACTCTGGTGAGATAAGGTATTTATAGGGTAGGGTTATGAATCTACTGAAGGTTTTGGTGTTAGTCATCATTTGTTGAAACTACTGATGACGTGGCATTAACATTCAGAGGTTTGAAATGACTGACCGTATTGATGTGATCATCAGTTGTTATAAAACAACTGAAGACTTGGTTTTAACCGTCAGACGTTGAAACAGCTGAAGTCTTTGATTTAGTCTTCAGTAGTTATAAAACTACTGAGGACAATTCCGACTTCAGGTGGTGAAACAACTGAGGACATGGTGTTTGTCATCAGTAGTTGTGAACCTACTGAAGACAGTGGTTTTGTCATCAGTTGTTGTAAACACCTGAAGACTTAGTGGTAGTCTTTAGTAGTTGTAAACTACTGAAGACATAGCTGTGGCTTCAGTTGTTTAGAAACAGCAGTTGTAGAAACAACTGAAGAGAAATTACTCATCAGCTGTTTTCGTCAATTCATAGCTTTTCAGCTGTTTCAGTCTGACCTCCACATTTAAATCCGAGTTTGATGTTTCATTGGTCATCAGTACTTATCTGCATTTCTGACATCAGCAGTTGTAGTTACATCAGCTGTTGTGATTTCATCAGCTGTTATAACTACATCAGCTATTTTAACAAATGAAGTACTTATATATGACATGGTTACCAATGATCATCAGTATTTATTACTGAGATTATCGGTAGTTGTCACTTATTCTAGCTGCAGCATACCAAGCCTTAACACCAGGTTGTGGAAGGTTGAACTATCCAAAGGCTTAGTAAAAATGTCTGCAAGCTCATCAGCACTAGGAACAAATTTTGGATCAATCAGACCTTTTTCAAAACAGTCTCTAATAAAATGGTGTCTGATTTCAATATGTTTAGTCCTAGAGTGCTGGACAGGATTCTTGACAATACAAAGAGCTGAAGAGCTGTCCATTAACAATGGAGTCTTAGTCTCAGTTATGCCATAATCCAATAATTGGTTTTGAAGCCATAATACCTGAGATGTACAACTTGCAGCAGCAATGTACTCGGCTTCAGCAGTTGATGTAGCAACTGAGGTTTGTTTCTTACTCTGCCAAGAAATCAAACAGTTGCCTAGGAATTGGCATCCACCAGAAGTTGATTTCCTGGTCAACTTACACCCTGCATAATCACTGTCAGAAAAAGCAACTAGTTTACCAGAATGTCTAGTAGAATACCATAAACCTAGAGATGGAGTGCCTTGCAAATATCTAAAGATCCTCTTGACTGCAATCAAATGAGACTCCTTAGGTGCAGCCTGAAATCTAGCACAAACACATGTAGCAAACATAATATCTGGTCTAGAAGCTGTTAAGTACATCAAGGACCCAATCATACATCTGTAAAGTGTTTCATCAACCACTTTACCTTTCTGATCTGTATCCAGTTGTGTGGTGTTGCACATGGGAGTAGAACAAGGTTTACAATTTTGTAAATCAAATTTTTTCAAAAGATTTTTTGTATATTTGGACTGATGAATGAAAATTCCATCAGCCTTTTGTTTGATTTGCAAACCCAGAAAGAATTGTAATTCCCCCATTGCACTCATTTCAAACTTTTGTTGCATCAACTTTGTAAAGCCATCACACAACTGTGGATCAGAAGATGCAAAAATAATATCATCTACATAAATTTGAACAAGTAAATTATGCTGCCCTGCTTTCTTAATGAATAAAGTTTTATCTATGGTGCCTCTAGTAAAATTATTTTCAAGAAGAAAGTTTGATAATGTCTCATACCAGGCTCTAGGAGCTTGTTTCAACCCATAAAGAGCCTTATCAAGCTTATATACCCAATTAGGATGTTTGTTGTCCTCAAAACCTGGTGGTTGACATACATAAACCTCTTCTTTAATTTTCCCATACAGAAAAGCACTTTTGACATCCATTTGAAAAACTTTAAGATTTTGATAAGCAGCATAAGCTAAAAACAAACGAATTGCTTCCAGTCTGGCTACAGGAGCAAAGGTTTCATCATAATCAATACCTTCTTCTTGTGCGAACCCCTGAACAACCAGTCTGGCCTTGTTCTTAAGGGTCCTGTTCTTTCTCTCCACTACTCCATTTTGTTCAGGAGTTCTGGGAATGCTAAAATGCCTCTTGATTCCCTTTGAGAGGTAGAACTCATCAAGTGTATTGTTTCTAAATTCTGTTCTATTATCACTTCTAATACACTTGACTGAGAGGGAATACTGCTTCTCAACATACAACACAAAGTTGATAATCTTCTGAGCTGCTTCATCCTTTGAATGCAAGAAGAAAGTCCATACAAATCTGGAGTAATCATCCACAATTACCAGACAGTATTTCTTCTTAGCCATACTCATCACTCTCACAGGACCAAAGAGATCCATGTGAAGAAGCTGTAAGCAGGCTGTGGACTTAGGTTCTTCAATGGAGGGAAATGAAACTTTGTGCTGTTTTCCTTTTAGACAAGCAGTGCAGTCATCTTCACATTTAAACTCCTTCATAGGCAATCCCCTAACTAAACCATGGTTGATCAGCTGATTTATGTTTTTGAGATTAACATGACCCAGCCTTCTATGCCATAGTGTAGATTCTTGAGGGGAAGCCTTGGAAAATAGGCAAGGATGGCCTTTGAGATCTATTTTCTTAGAAAGATCTAAGGCATACACTCTTCCTGTCCTGTTGGCCTTAAGGAGAGTGTGTTTATCCAACACCTTGTCAATCAAACTCAGAACTTTGGATGACAGAATCCGGCAGTTCTGACTTGTGAAAAGAGCAACATGGCCTTTGTCACACATTTGACTGACACTCAAGAGGTTGTACTTGAGATTTTCCACATGGTTAACATCATCAAACTTTATTTCCCCATTGGAAACAAAGCCTTTGCCGATGATGTAACCCTTTGCATCATTGCCAAAAGATACAAATCCCTTCCTTCCTTGAGAGTAGTCATTAAGAAGTGATCTGTTTCCTGTCATATGCATAGATCCTCCACTGTCTACATACCAGATGCCTCTGTGGCATGTTGAAGAACCCTGCAGAACAAAGCAAATTAGTTAGATTTTGAGACCCAAACCTTTTTGGTTTTGGGCCTATTCACATCAACAGATGGTGGACTAACAAGTTTGCTGGAAATAACAGCTTGAGAGGAAGAAGATGGTGGAGAAGAGGAATCCTTTGGCTTGGACCTCCTTTTCTGTGGATTCAACATAGGAACATCTAATTGGTTGACTCTTCCCAATAGATGTTGAACCATCATAACCAGCTGTGTCTGATTTTGTGATAAAGCTTTCAGCTCTTCAGACACATTAGCACTGGAGTTTGATAAGTTCTTATGTTGCACCTTCTTCTTTTAAGCAACCTCAGCTGTTACCTGTTTAACCCCTTCCTTTTTGGATTTCTTTTTGGACTTAAGGATTACAGGATTTGATGTTGCTGGTACAAAGGTGGCTTTAAACTCATTTTTCATTTTAACCATTTTCTCTTTAATTTCATCTTTATGTTTGAGTTTGGATCCTCTTTTGTACCAACAATCATCAGTGAGATGATTAGACAGACCACATACTTCACATGGTTTCTTTTTCATCTTATGTTGATCATCAACTAAAGAGGATGAAACTACTGAAGACTTGCTCTTCAGTACTTTGGAAGCACTATTTGCTTTTTTGACTTCCTCTTTAGTAGTCTTCAAACTCTTTCTACTGACAGTTTTCTTCTTTTCAGTGCTGTCAGTAGTTGGAGCTGGAACTTCAGGAGTTAAATCTTGCTCTCCAGTCCTTTCAGGACTTTCAGAAATAACTCCTGAGTTGACCAACTCTTTGATCATGTGAGTGTCAGCAATTGAACCATCAACATCAGCTGATAGGTTCTGAGAGGGCTTAGTGCTGACTTCAACTTTTGATGATGCTTTATCAAAAAGTGAATCACATGATGAGGTGGATTGGTTATTACTTTCTCCATCAGATTTCACCTCTACTTTTGGAGCAAAATCTGTAGGAGGAGCAGTGTGATTATAACCAATGCCAAACTTCACATTGGAAGCTGATTGCTTGCTAAGAAGCATCTCAAAACCTTTGCATGATTGTACCCATCGATCACACTCTACTTGGGTGACTGCAAGGGTTTCTTTAAGACTTTTCTGGTCTTCCAGAATAACCTCTAGCTTAGCCTTCTCATCATTTAATTGGCATTTAAGCTTATAAATCTCATCATTTTTACTATTAAGAGAAGACTCATACTCAGCTTGTCTTTTGGAAATTGTTTTCTCAAACTCAAGTTTTTCATTTATTAATGCTACATTTGCCTCTCTAATAGAGACAAAGGCAGCAATGCAAGATTCAGAACATAACTTGGCTTTAGCCTCTGAAGATACCTGAGTTACCTGTGAAGATGATGCAGTTGAGCAGGAACCCTCAGTTGATTCCAGAGCCATAAGTGCCAGATTCCCAAAAGGACTATCACCACCATGTTGATCAGCACTTGTGAACAGTTGTTCATGACCAGACATGTCATCTGGCAAGCTGCTCCTGTCAACAACTTCTGGGGTGAGGAAGCTATGTTGTTGAGGTTGAGGGGGTTGATGAGATGGTTGAGGTTCTGGGAGTGCATGAGGTTGTGATACCATAGGAGCTTGAACTTGACTGGTTTGTGGCATGTAATAACACGGGTAAGGGTAAGGCATTTGACCCTGAGGAACAAAATATGCAGGAGACTGTAGTTGAGACTGATGACTAGAATTGACAGGATGTTGCCCTTTGTTTTGTTGACTGTTGCTAGGAAAAGTCACAAAAGGTGCAGAGGAATTAGATCCAGATGATCTACATTCTCTAGCAAAGTGTCCAAGCCTTTGGCATTTGTGACACCTCAACTTACTCTTGTCAAAACCAACTTTGGTTTTGCCAGAGAGTCCTGGGAACTTTCTTCCAGTTCTTTTGTAGAAATTCTGAGATCTGATATTTATCAAGGCCATTTGGCTCAAAATATCCATCTCTTCTAAGTCATCATCAGCAATCCCCTTGAGATCATCCATGATGAAGCATAGATTGTCATTATTACACCCAGTAAATTGACTATCAACACTCACAAATGCTGAATCAGAAATGTTTGAAGAGAAATCAATATGCTCATCATACTAGCATTCAGATGAAGCATATTCTGACTCATGACTAACCAGAGCAGTGTTGCCTGGTACAAAGTCCTCAGTGAGCTTACCAGATGAAGACAATTTTCTCTTTTGTTCTATCTCTCTCTCAAATGTGAGCAATTTCCCATGAAGTTGGGTGAGAGATAGTTTGTCTAAATTTGCACTGGAGCGTAGGACAATGGTATATGTATCCCATCTCTCAGGCAGTGATCTGAGAAATCTGTTATTCATCTGAATATTAGTATACTCATGTTTGACCATTTTCAATTCAGAGATCAAAGAAGAGAACCGCTCAAACTGTTGAGTCAGTGTCTCACCCTTCCTATGAGAGAATGTCTCATATTGTTGGGCAAGGATCTCTCTATTATTTGCCAAGACCTCATCTGTTCCTCCGAATTGTTCTTTCAAGGCATTCCAGAGGTCATGGGCAGATTCATAATGCATTAGCCCAGAATAGATTTCATTGGGTAGTGCCATGGCCAGAATTCCATGGGCTTTTGCATCAATCTCAAACAATTTCTTATCCTCATCTGAGTATTGATCCTTCCTCTTCGGAACCATTTGATTGGTTTCCGGGTTATTCACCATAGGCTTGTGTGGACCATGTACCACTGATGTCCAACAACATGAGCTGTTAACAGACAGGTGATGGAGCATACGACGTTGCCATATGTTATACTCATTCCTAACCAGCATGGGAGGCTTGGTTGAGGAACCAGTATTGTGAGGATCATTGGAAGGAGTAGTCATTTTGGATCCAAAAACAATTTTATTCAAGCTTAAAAAAAATTTTAACACACCACAACAAACTCAATGAAAACCAAGAATAAGTCTCAGGATGAATGATTAAAAGCACAGAAAATTCAATCTCTATAACAGTTTCTTGCAAAAAAAAATGCTAATTCAATCAAACTTGGATCTTGAATAGCAGTTTCAATGATCAATTATTAGATCGATCAATGATTAACCAGCTCTGATACCATTTGTCAGGATCAGCGATCACAAGTTTGAAGTATTAGAATGTAATGCAGCGGAATGAAAAGAAGAATTAGTCAAGTTATAGCAAGAGTTTGTTACTTGTAAACAAATGCGAGAGAATATTTTTATGTGATAAGGAATGTTTCAATAATGCCCAATATTATTGCTAAATCATTCACAGTTACAATAAGGTTGGCACTCCTTATATAGAGCGCAATCACTGCTGCAATCACGGGATGGTGATTACTAGCAGATCTAGTACAAAAATAACTAATACTTAACAAACTACTGAAATGTTCACAACTACTGAGAACATGTCAGAGTGCTAAGTATAAAACATAAAACAACTGAAAAGAAACTACTGATACTATAACGACTGAAGAACAAGCTCTTCAGTCGTTTTACAAAACTACTGAGAAGAGAAAACATAAAACTACTGAAAGTAAACCGTCACAACTACTGAAGAAGTCCTCTTCAGCTGTTATGACAACATCTGATACTTTGTCTTCAGCACTTGTCTTCAGACTTTGTCTTCAGCACTTGTCTTCAGACTTTGTCTTCAGCACTTGTCTTCAGACTTTGTCTTCAGCACTTGTCTTCAGACTTTGTCTTCAGCACTTGTGTCTTCAGACTTTGTAATCAGTTGTTGTCTTCAGCTGTTGTGGACTTCAGTAGTTGTTGTGACGTCTGTGGGACTTAAAGGTTTTTCTGATCCGGCTCATTGGTTCTTTTGGTCCAACAATCTTCCCCTTTCCTCCAACGAGCCCCTTTCCTTTGGCAACATTTGCCTTAGGAGGGGGTAGAGACCTCTTCCTTCTCCCACCTTCATTAATGGTGAGAACGGGTAAAACCCTTTTACCCATTCCCGCCTCAGCTGATTTGAGCATCGAATGAAGTTCATTTATGCTCTTGTCCCATCCGTTCATGTTGTAATTCATGACGAATGCCTCAAACCTTTTAGTTAGGCCATTAAGGATCAAATCCGTGGCCAACTCCTTTGAGACAGGACAATTTAGCCTTTGAAGGCGGTCGATGTGGCTTTTCATCTTAAGAACATAAGATGAAACTGATTGGGATTCTTCCATCCGACATGCATGAAGCGCTCGAACCGTTTCGAAGCGCTCCACTCTAGCTTGTTGCTGGAACGTTTCCCGCAACTGAGTGATCATGTCATAGGCTCCATGGAGCTCATACTCCTTTTGGAGTTCCGGTGTCATACTTGCTAACATTAAGCAAGAGACTTGGATGGAGTCATCCACATATTTAACCCAATCATTATAGGCCTCCACATCCTCCTCGTTAGGTTGATCGGGGATGGGATCATCAAGAATGTAGGCCCGCTTTTCTTGCTTGAGAACAATTCTCAAGTTGCGGTACCAATCCATGAAGTTGTTAGGTGTTAGACGATCCCTTTGAAGGATCGCCCTAAGGGATTGGTTGTTTTGGTTTGGTACATCGTTATTAGCGTTGTTGTTGTCGGCCATCTACAAGATATTACAAAGTTCCATTTTAGTAATCGTTGATATAAGTATATATTTCATTTATTAATACCCTTTACGTCTTATAGACTATTAATAAACAAAAAAAATTTTAGAATCCAACGTTATATTTAAATATTGGTTAGCTGACCTTTATCCCATTATTTAAATAAACAAGGTAGTCATAAATGACAATTGCAACCCACTGCAACTTCTAGAGGTATGGGATCGTTTGAACATCTTATGTTTATAACGGCATGTTTACCCCATCAACACCTTTTATAAAACACATTTTAGGTGATCCATTCAATATATTTTATAAATCAAGTCATCCTACTTACACACACGTGTGAGTTTACTACATAAGTGTTAGGTGACCTTTATCCCACAAACATGGCATTCTCACCTCAAGTTACAAGTTCCCTCAAAGTGGTTAGGTGACCTTTATCCCACTAAGAGTTTGCAAGTAACCTAAGTGTTGTGTAAAAGGATGGTGTTTAACTTGTTTTCAAAAGGGATTTAAAATTTCACAATTCTTGTTTTAGAAAAGACCATGTACCATATGATTGTATGCATTCAACCATATGGTACCCATTTGGTTCTTTTAAATAAAACCCATTTTATTTTGCAAACCATTAACTCCTTTTATAGAACCATTCTATTTTGCTTAATGATTTGTGAACCAATTTCTTGTTATAGCTTGTTCTAGATGATGGTTTGTTAATCACATCCAAATATTCAAAACAAAACAACATCATAAGCATTCAACCAAGCATAACCAAACAATTCATATATGCATAACAAAGCATACTAAGTTGAGCACACTTGTTTAGCCAAAACAAGTGTGTCAAAAGGTCTTGTCCTAAGGGTTAAGAACATGACACATGGTTGACAAAAGGAACTCCCACTTGAAACCACATCTTCAAGCATTCTCTTTGTCCATCTTTTCTTCAAGTCTTGATCTTGAGCATCCTTACAAAATATGTATCCTAATACATTTTTCTAGTAAAGATAAACTCCTAATCTATTTATTACAAACCATATGAATGAATAAATTACAAAACAAGACTTGAAACAAAATAAATTATTACATGCCCAAATGAATATAACATGACAACCAATCATTCAATCCAAATGGTCTAGGCTTTGTTATGCATAATCAACAACAACATGATCAAACATACACAAGATAATCGATTTTGGCAGCCCCTTATAGCCCATGTTCTTGGCCAACATAAACAAAGAACAAATGGGTTAAGAACATATAAATAAACATCTAATAATCTAGAGTTTTAAAGATCCTTATATGCATAAAGTAGCATCTTTAAAACACCAAAAAAGGGGGGCAAAATCCAGCCCTCTAACTCACGGATTTTTGGTGTCTAGCACCACAAAACCGTGAACTAGTGAGTGAAAAACATGTATGCATATGTATAAGTGGCTCTCATGCCATTGTTGGGGTTTTAACATGTTTATCAAAGCTCATATAATCTTGTTTATATGAAAACGCAGCGGATTTTAAATTTTAAAACATGTTAATAAGATGATTATTAAACCATTTAATAAAGAACCCCAAGCCATGGATCATTATAAAAATGCATACAATAAAGAACATAAGATACTTAGAAGTATATACAACCTTTGTAGCTTCCTAAAACCCAAAGTTGTGAGCTGTGAAAGATGACTTTGTGGCTGAGTTTTCAACCAAGAAAACCTCAAGGAGTGATACCCCAAGCTTGTACAAACACCTTCCTTTGCTAGGGCTTGCAACACCAACTTGTAGAGCTCTCCTTGTTGAATCTTTTCAGCCAAGAACCCTTCTTTGCAAAGCTGAAAATCCTGATTCTTTTTCTAAAAAACGAGATTTTAGAGTGAGAAAGGAGAGAGCTTCTCTTGTGTGTGTGTGAGAGAAAGAGAGGAATGCAAGAGTGTTCAAGTGGGTTGAGTTATTGCATGGCCTTGGAACTAAAAGGGGGGCCATCCAAGACAAAAGGGGCGGCCGATTTTTGGCTCCCTTTGTCTCCCTCTTGTTTCAAATTTTAAAAAAATATATATATATACACTCTTGCACCCTTATTATGTAAAATTAAACCATTTTAATTTTATATCACTAACACACACACTATTATTTGTCATTGTCTAACTAATTTAAAAAATGAACAAATAATCCCATATGAACAAATATATATATATATATATAAACTTGTTCATTTGCAAAAGCAATGATTTAGAAAACCCGGTTTCTAAATTGGTGTTTATATTTATTTGTTTGATCTAATCAACAAATAAATATTTGCCGGTGTTTGTTTGGCTTGTTATTGGGTATGACCCGACTTGGATCATATCACACTAGCCACATCAATTTAATATGTATCTTGGGCAGATCAATTCCTTCAGCCTGATAGTTTCCTTGTCCAGCAAAACTGTCAGCGAAACTAGGAACGCCTATAAATTGAATTGTTTCTATCATTGTAGGTTAATCTGGCAAAACCCTAATACGAAATATCTTTGTTGCAACTATGTATTTGTGGCTGGAATTCAATAGAAATCATATTAAGCCTTTGTTCTTTGTTTGTGTTTGCTTTGTTTTGATTATTATTGAACACATTTTATTCTACATCATCATTGTGTGATTATGATGAATGTTTATTAGTGGTTTTTGATCATTTGGTCAATCAATTGTACTGTTATTCGATCAATTGGACAAACAAAATGGTATCAGAGCCTTTGTGCTCTTGATTGATTGAGTTTTGGGTTGTTTTAGTTTAAAATCACTATTCCATCAATTCTGGATCAAGTTTGAGTGTTTTTATATGGAAATTGATTGAGTTTGGTTAGTTTTTGGTTGGGAAAGCTTTGGTAATCATCAGATCTTAAATGCTTTAAGATTTGAGTGATTTTGGAACGATTTCGTGTTGAAAAAGTTTTTCAGACTCTTCCAGCGAAACTAGTGATCTTCCAGCGAAACTGCAGTTTCATCCAGTGAAACTACAGTTGTTTTGTTTACTGTGTTGGTTTCTTCGACCTCAGCGAAAGTACCCATATTGAACGAAAGTTCAATAGTGATTGTGCACAATCATCAAGCGAAATTGCTGCCGAATTTACATCTGAACGAAAGTTCAAACCAGTTTCGAGCGAATCTGTCTGCAAAACTGTATAAGAAAGAACCTTGCTAGCTAAACTGCTGCCCAAATTCCCAGCGAAATTAGCAGCTAAACTACAGGATTTTCAGCGAAACTAGTTCTTTTTCTGCGAAACTACTTGTTTAATCATGTCTAAGATGGCAACTCTTACGCTATCTGATTTGGAGAGTGTGGCACCAAATCGGCCCCCGAGACTAATCAGCGGAGATAACTTTGAAGAGTGGAAGAGGTGTTTGAAAGTATTCTTTTACTACAAAGATCACAATCAGTGGGAATCAATCATTTCTGGTCCTCATATACCCATTGTCACTGTTGGAGATGTTGTCTCTCAAAACAAGGATTAGCTACATTCAGTGAAAAGTATTTGAAACTGATTGATAGAGATCAAAAGGCATTTGGAGCCTTAACCTTGTGTCTTGCATCAAATATTTACAACCGCTTTGCCGAACACAAAAATGTAAAATCTCTGTATGATGCTTTATGTGAGTTTTATGATGGGAATGCTGAGTTAGTCAAGGACAAAGGGATACAGGTTGAGAAAGAGTTCAATTCATTCGTGGGTTACAAGAGTGAGAATCTTACTGATTTAACAAATCGCTTTCTAACAGTCTCAAGCAAACTGAAGAAATATGATGAAAAACTGACAAATTGTGAACAAGTGAATAGGCTGTTGGATTCACTTCCACCTCAATGGAGTTTACAAGTGAGAATGTTATAGCAAGAGAGAGGATTCACTGATTACAAACTCATGGATATCATTAACAAGTTAAAGTCCTTTAAATTGGATTTGAAGAGGAGAGAGTTCAATCAGTCTATAATGTCATCTTCCGGTTTTCCTCAGAATGTTGCATTAATCACATCCGCTGCAAGCTCGCCAATGCAAGCATCAAGACAAGGTGGAGTAACTACAAATGTTTCATGTGATCAACTCAGTGGTGATGGTAACTCATTCAGAGATCACTCTAACTCAAAAGTTGCTTCTGAAATTTCAATTCCATCCGACACAATGGCGTTGTTCGGCATGTTTTTTCAGAGCTATGAAGCACTGGTGGCTGGTGAATTGAAAGGGAAAGGGATGACTATGGAAGACATGTATCAAGTTGATCCAGATGACTTGGAAGAAACAAAAATTCAGTGGCAGATGGCGATGTTGACTCTCCGAGCCAGGAGATTTATGGAAAGAACTGGCAGGAAGAACTTTAGAGGTCAAAATTGTAACTCTAAATTGGGTTTTGACAAATTCAAGTTGAGATGCTTTAACTACAAGCAGTTAGGACATTTCAAAAGAGAATGTCCTTTGCAATTGTAACTGACCCAAGCAACTCAAGAGTTTCAAGATTGATTTCTAGTGAGAGAAGGAAGAGAGTAAGCAGAAGAAAGAGACAACATTGATTACTAGTTTTGATTGGAGTGCTGAAGCTGAAGAAACAAAGGAAGAAATCAACCAAGCATTAGTTGCTGAGATAATGGAGAAAAAGGAGAGTATGGAGGAGTTGGATCCTTTCAAAGAGTTCACCAGTGAAGATGAAACTTATTAGAGTGTTAAGCATGAGGAGGTTGAACGAGACAGGTCAAAAGATATATGTTTGAGTGAAGGGAAGAATTGTGTTGAAAAAAGTGTGATTGTTGGTTTGGAGAATGATGATCTGAAAGGACTTAAGGATGAGAATGTGCAGCTGATAGAGAAACAATCTGAGGAGAAGGGCAAAGGGAAGGAAGCTACTACATCCATTGTTGAGGAAATCAAGAAAAGTACTTCGGTGTGCCAATGTGACAAAGCCCTCGTAGCAGAAAATGTGGTGATGGGTCTTCCTTATGAGGTAATACAAAACATGTGCTCTTTTGATTGCAAAATGAGATTATTTGGTGTGTATAAAGCAAATCATTTGTTACTTGATAATGAAAAAGAATTAAAATGAACTAATGATGAGCTTAAGCTAAATGAGTCAAAATATTTTGTTAAATTAAATGAAGCCTTTAAGGAAAATGAACATTTAAAAAGAATTGTTTTAGAAAGAAATGTTCAAATAAATACTTTGACTCAAAGAGTTGCTCTTGCTGAGTTTGAAACAAGTAAACTTCAGTGAAAACTTGATAAATGGATAATTTCGTGGATGAAACATGACGATTTGTGTAAATCACAACGGGGGGCTAGGATTAAAACAAGTTTGGGTTATGAAAATACTTCAGTTTACCCTCCTCCTAGTACTTACTGTTATTCACCAATGCCAATTCCTCATCCTTCAAATGATTTCATTCAAACAAATACTAACAATCTATCTGCAGGTTTAGAAGGTGTTAATCCTAAGGAAGTACGCGAGAAGTATTGTTATGGACCGACGAGTGGACTTGGATGCTATAGTCTTAGTACACCTAAACCTCAACAATTTGTTCTAGCTAATGGTTCTAGTTTAAGTAACTTTTTTTGTTTCTTAAAAGTCTGTCTCAGACATTAACTCAATGTGTTCAAGTGGTTGTTCCACTTCTTTATTGAATGATTTCAGATGTAATGATGATATTTCAAATGCTTGTGTGAGTGAGGTTGTGAATGATTCTGTTATCGATTGTAAAGATAAAACAATAGGAAATTGCTTTAAAAAATTCTTTTCTCATCCCATTCCATCGTATACCCCAATTAACATTTCACAATCTAATGAACGGGTAATGTCATCTTCTTATACAAGTACAAGTGGTACAAGTACCACATGTACTTCAAATGATGATGCATTAACATTTGATAATAATCATTCCTTAAAAGACAACGTCAGAACTAGAGTAATGTATGAGACTTACAGTGATGATGATTCTAGACTATCTGAGTGCAATGAGGAAATATGTATAGATAAAATTCCTGATTTGTTGCATAATAAACCTAGATTAAAATCTCATTGCTTTAGATGTGGTAAAGATGGTCATGTAGTTAAAAACTGTCCTGAGCTTCATCACAGACATGTACATAAGAATTCTTTTGGGAGTAGATTAACTCATCTTGTTAATTATTTTTTTACAAAAGATCTTTTGTCCCAAAACCTAAAGTTGTTCAAACATGGGTTCTTATTTCAACCGGTTAATTTGGTCACTCTATTTTTGCAAGAGTCTTCCCTAAAGCTGTAAATAGTTTTTGGCATGTTGATAGTGAATGCTCTAGACATATGACAGGGTTGAAAGATTTATTGTCAAATTATCGTATTATCAATGGAGGGTATGTAGCATTTGCCGGTGACAAGAAAGGTGGTAATATGATTGGTCAAGGAGAGGTATCAAATGGATCTCTCACTTTGGAGAAAGTCAATATTGTGCTAGAGCTTGCATTTAATCTATTGAGCGTCTCTCAGATCTGCGATAAAGACATTCCGGTTTTATTTCTCTCAAATGAATGCTTATTTCTGATATCCGGGTTTACTATTTCTGACGAGATGGTGCTCATGGGAGCCCCGAGAAAGAATGATACCGATCTTCTTGATATGGGATCCAAAGAATCAACTTCCACTGTCACTTTCCTTCTATCTAAAGCTTCATCCTCTGAATTATTTTTATGGCATCGCTGATTGGGTCATGTTAATTTCAAAAATATTAACAAATTGGTTAAAAACAATCTTGTTATGGGATTGCCATTAAAAGACTTTTGTGTTGTTGAGAAATGTATGGCATGTGCCAAAGGAAAACAACGTAAGAAACCTCATAAACCAAAACTTGAAAATACTATTTCTAATCCCCTTGAGTTGTTGCATACTGATTTGTTTGGCCCAATCAGTGTAAAGTCAATTGCTAAGAAATCTTTTTGTCTTGTTGTTACAGATGATTTCTCCAGGTATTCATGGGTGAGGTTTTTAGCTCATAAAGGAGATACAGCCGAAGCGTTGCAGAAGTTAATTCTATCAATCGAAATGATAAGCAAGAGGAAGGTCATGGCTATTCGAAGTGACAACGGTACTGAATTCAAAAATCACATCTTTGATTCCTTCTGTGCAAACAAAGGCATTTTAAGTCAATTCAGTGCAGCCAGAACACCTCAACAAAACGGTGTTTGTTGGAGCTGTACAAGATAGTCTATATTATCAACACAGTCAAAGTCAACAAAAGTCAATGTCACAGTCAAAGTCAACACAAGTCAAACCCGACACGTTCGAGACGAAGAACCGAGACGAGACATTGAAGATTTAGATGACTAGGAGTTTTATTGTAATAAATATATTTTGTGTGAACAAAATATATTTTACTTTGTTTGAGTCATGTTTTAGTCTAGTTATATAGTCTACGGGGTTATGTGTAAATAGGGAAACTTAGACTAGAATATAAATAGCCTAATTGTAATTAGAATTAGGTTAATGGTTGAATGACCAATAGATTGGGGGATTACTTGTAAACATATTTTGCAATCAAATGTGAAGATCAAAGGGGTTTTCATTGTGTTCTTCATTATTTGATCTATAATCTTCATGATTTGATTCAAGTGTGTTCAACCTAGGCTAACAGTGTTGCTGAGAGATAGAATCGCACACTAATTGAAGCTGCTCGTACCATGTTGATCGAATCTTCTTTGCCAATTATTTTACGGGCTGAAGCGGTGAATTGTGCATCATATGTCCTCAATCATGTTGCAGGACCGTTAGAAGGTATGCAGTTACAACACAACAACACAATGAGGAGAGTTCTTTAGAACACTTAACAGATCAAATATGGAACTGGTAACTTATATGAAAGATGCTAAGAACACAAGTAAATATGTGAGACAGAACAAGATAGCAAACAACACAAGTGTATGGTTTTCAAGATTGCTGTATATTGCTTCTCAAGTTCTTTTACAAATGTTACAAAGCATAGATCTAAAGTTACAAGTACTTGAGATACTTTATACTACATCCTACAATCGGCCATACTTTGAAGGCCAGCTGGATACATAAGACTAGACAACTACAAAATCAAATGTAGAGTCAAAAGGCAGATTGCCTTTTGACTAGTGACTATGACATGCCATAGCTCGCATGCTAATATATTACAAAATGGATAAAAGTACATAAAGTAGAAAGCTCAGACTCAAGACCTCTATATACAGTTACCAAAAGCATGGACCTTTTCACCAACTCATGTAAGTTGGTGATTGAATAGAGTTGCAGCGGAAAGGTGATCCAGCTTTATGGTAAAGTACATCAGATAAAAGCATGTTCATAAAAGTCTTTGGAAGAAATCTGTCTTCACTCTTTGGCTTCGGAAGACTTTGTCTTTGAAGCTTCGGAAGACTTCACTTTTGGCTTCGGAAGATGTTGGTCTTGGCTTTGGAAGATTTTACACTTAGAATAGTTTTCTAATGCAAGGTGTAAAACTTCTGAAGCATTTCTACTTCTATGCTTCAGTGCATGCATGCAGAGACACTTTAGATGTTTTGGCTGCATCAGACTTATAGGAATCCTTACAAACTCCCCCTAGGCTGATGCTACCAAAACATTTGAAGACCTTCAGCTTTTGACAGTCCTCATTATGATAATGACCATGCCCTTCATCATTAGATGGTCAGAATCACTCAGACTCTCATAATATCTTCTCATCTTAAAGAGATCATGCAGAGGTAGGTTGAATAAGTCTTGCCATGTATAGACATCTTCACCACCTTGATCTCTGATCACATGCCATCTTTCTGGATTAGTTGTGAAGGTCCAGGATAAGATGGGTCTCTTAGATGCAAGAGGAGCCACTTGAATTGGAGTTGATTGAGCTGCCTCTTCATGCACCTCCTCAGGTTGATCTGACTCACCCTGAGGTATAGAGGTGGATGATTCAGACTTATTCTTCTTCTTTGACTTTAGTTTAGAAGCCATCTTCTTCTTCCTCTTTGAAGACTTTAACTGAGAAGACTGGTCTGCAGCACCTTGTTGATCAATCTTGTCTTGCTCAGTTGGGTGTTCCTCCCTAACAGGTTCAGAAGGACAGGGAGTTTGACCCTGCTGTGGATCAAAAGATGAAGCTTGATGAGACTCAGCAGGAGGTCCAGGTTGTGTTGTCTTAGGTTGTTCAACCTTAACCTCCACTTCAGGAGGAGCTTGACTTGGAGGGGAATGTAAGTCAATTAGCTCTCCACTTTTGATCTTCCGCTTGATTATTCTAATGTGCTCATCAATTGTGGATAGAGACATAGGGCCAAGTCTCCTTCCGGAGAATCCATACAGCTTCAAGAAGCTCATCATCCTTTGTCTGTCAGCAGACTTCTTCATACTCTTTTGGATGATGGCTCTTGACTTTGCAGCCACTTCCCTCATCTTTCTCTTTGTTTGCCTTTTGTTCTTTGAGCACTTGAAGTTCAAGCTGTTTGAGATACTCAAACTCAATGTACTCAAAGGACAAGGGAAGAAGTGCAGATGCCTGGTAGAGACCTGTGGCACTCAGGTAGTTGATCATATTTTACCTATCTGTTTCTTTGTCTACCTGAGGTTCTTGTGTAGCTGCCACAGTCTCTTGCATAGGGCTTTCTTGAACTGGGGAGAGAGTAGGAACATGCTTGTATAGTCTTTTCTGTCTCTTCTCTTCTTTGATTTGGAGAAGCAGCCTTGCATCCTCTGCTTCCTTCATCTCTCTTGACACTTCCATGTCAGCCACTTCATTGAGTTCCTCTAAGGGAAGCGATATAACCTCATCAATGTCATAGTTCCTGGTCTGCAGGTAAGTAATCCTGACTGCCCTCAACTCATCATCTTGAGTGTTTGGTCTGGGGGCAGCCCTAATTGTAGCTTGCATGAAGCCTGAAGACCTAGAGGAACTTTCTCCCCTTAGCTTCCTCTTCCTCTCTCTCTCCTCCTCCTCAATCTCCTCAGGAGTTAGAATCCTTTTCTCTTTGTCACCCACAGACCTTTGTGACACAGGGTGAAGAGAGCTTTGGCCTACATTGCTTGGTGTAGCATCCAAGCTCTGGCCAGAGAGAGGCTGTGATACATATTCACCAGCAGGTGTTTCACTGAGGGAATGAATTACTGAAGTAGTTGTTGCTATGACAGGGCTCTCAAGCTCTATCACTGGGCTTTCAGTCAAGGTTTTCCCTTTGAAGCTAATCTTAGGGTCTGCCTCAACATCCAGTTGACCATGACATTACCTAATTGCCTTTGTCTCCTTCTTAGGCTGAACTCTTCAGTAATTCTGTCTTGAATCCTTTGTGCCAGCCTGCTAGCTTGTCTAGATTGACTTGGGTTGACAAGTGGCATGTTGACCAGACCTTCATAGTAGTTCAAGGTCTGAAAGCTGAATACTTCTTGCTGCCCTTGAACTCTTTGAAGAATGAGGACTCTTCTATCAGCATCATACCTCCACCCAATGATGTAGTTTGAAGTTTCTTGGGGTGGGGATGAAATAGCCCTTGGTATGCCTTCCTCAAAGAGACTCTGAATGAAGGAGTCTAGAGAGTCCACATCAATGTGAACTTGAGGAAGTTGCTGAGTATGCACAATTGCAAGTGAGGATGGTGAGGTTTCAATATCCATACTCCCTGAAGAACTCCCAGGTTCTGTGATTGTAATGACTTTCTCCCCCTTTTTGGTAGCATCACCCTCTTGCATAGGTGAGCTAGGAGTTAGGTCAATCACATCTGCAAGTTCTTGTGTTCCTGGTTGAGCTCTCCTTAAAGGTCTCCCAGCTAGTTTTTCCCTGAGATAAGATATCTTAAGTTGCTGATCATTGACCCTGTTTTGCAGGGTAGTCACCTGAGATTCAAGGTGACTAACCTTAGAGACTAAATAGGTGCATGTTTTTGATAGTTTTTGCACCTTTAGTCTCAAGTTTCTCTCATCTTCATAAGAAGAATCACTGGGAGATAATAGAATTAGACCAAAGTCCTCACTCTCACCATCAGTTTCAAGTTCTTGCTACTGGATTTCCTCTGCTCACTGACAGCCTCAGTTGAAGTGTCAATGGGCTGAGTTGCCATGGTTGAGGTCTTAATGATGTAATCACTTGGAAAAGTGAGAGCCTCTTCCATATGGATCTCCTGAACAGGTTCAGAGAGGTCCACCTCAGTAATGGGTGACTGATGTTGGCTAGACATAGGAGACTCAGGAGCACTCATCTCCCTTTGAGTAGGGGAAGAGTAGAGAGACTCATGGTACTCACTGAAACCTAAGTCTTAATCAGTATAGAATTCAAGGTTAGGAATGGGTTGATTTAAGTCTAAAGGCTGGGGATGGTAACTGTCCCCTGAAGGTTGTTCACTTGAGTGTTGAGACTTAGAATGAAGGCTTAAGGCAGTTGGGCTAGTGAGCTCATCAGGCTGAGCATGAGGAACCTCAACACTGATCCTTGAAGAAATGGGAGTGGTTTGCACCTCAGGGGAAGTGGGAGCTCTAGTATCCACTTCCTCTTGTATGGGTGAGTGTATGGGGGCCTGAACAAGCTCAATAGCTTGAGCAGGGGTTCGTTTGGATTTTCTTTGGTAGGTGAGGGTGATTTGTGGCCTTTTTGGTGGTTGAGAAGTAGAAGGTGTGGGCTCAACACTAGCTTGTGTTGCTAGGTTGTCACCTTGAGCAACGAGCTCTAACATTTTAGGAACAAGGGCTGTTTCTACCCCTGAGAAGCCTACAGTTGGCTTCTTCATAATTTTAAAGATGTCGGGCTTCATCTGTCCCGATTTAAGAATATTACCTGTTTCCCTCAACTGTGAGCCCAGTTCACAGTTGAGAATGTATTGAACACATCTAGGAAACATATAATACTTTAAGGAGTCCAAGTTAGCAAGCAAATTTGTATAAAAAAACAGAGAGTACCTGCACTTGACCCCTTGAACCATTCCACACACTATGAAGGAGAGATCCTCATGAATCTGGTCCCACCCTCCATGCTTGTTTGACAAGCTGTGGATAACCATATGTAGCAGGTATTTCCACTGGGATGAGACCTTCCCTTTCCTGAAGGTCTTTACAAAGAAATCTCCCTCATAGCCCATCTGCACAAAGGAATGATTAACATCTTCCTTTGGGAAAGACAACTCACATTCTTCATCATCCAGCTGAAGATGAGTGTTGATGATGGCCGGAGTGATGAAGATTGTCCTCCCCTGTACTGTGACAGACAGTGCCTTCTCCGCATCCATGATGACCTCTTGGTAGGTCTTCCAAAATTCAAGCAAATGATCCTCATAGAGAGTAGGATTAATGGTTAGGGAGGTGAAGTAGTTGGATAAAGCTGGAAAACGGCAAACCTCTGAGAAACTAGCCTCTTTCTCAAAGTTAAACAGAGCAACCTGGTTGTGTTGCCTGTGAAGTTGCATGGAGAAGTTAGGGTTGTTTCTGTGGTTTAGGTTGGCCATTTTGAGAAGCTTAAGGGTGAAGGAAGTTGAAGAGCAAAGGCGGTTTGGGTGAATTTAGGTTTAAGGAATAGTGCAAATGAAGAAGATAGTGAAAGAGGGGGGAACTTTTGGGTATTTATGTGAAAAGGATTTGAGACAAAGTTAATGAAAGAAGATAAACTTTGAAATCCGGATGTCGGTCCCACCTCTGAAAATGTAGTTTACTTTTGCCCAAAAAGTAGTTTTCTTGGAAGTCGAGAAATCTTCTGAAGGTTATTTTGCTTCGGAAGTTCTGAAGAAAAGCTTCCGAAGGCAAATTGACTTTGGAAGATATTCCAAAGGTTTTTAGATAATTTTGCTTCGGAAGAGATTTATTACTCAGAGGTTTTATTCTAAGAAGAATAAAAACTTCCGAAGGTAAATTGCTTTCGGAAGAAAATTATTCTTTGAGAACATAGAAGTACTTAAATTAATTTTAAGCTTTGGAAGATATTTCAGAAATTTCTTCTGAAGGTAAAACTACTGAAGTAGTTATTTGTTTTCTAAGACATAAGTTTCTTCCGAAGGTAATTATAAATCTTCCGAAGGATAAAAGGATCAAAATTTTCAAGAATCTAAGGAATGTCTTTCAAAAAGATTTTTCTTCCAAAGAGAGCAAGGGCTTATGAAGGTGATAAAATAGACAACTTAAGACACACAGGTTTTAGAAATAATATGATTAAGTTTTAAGAAAAGCTATTTAATGTTAATCATCCCAATAGCTGATACAAGATATTTAAATCTCTGTTCATCAAAAGCTTTGGTGAACAGATCAGCATATTGTTCATTTGTGTTAACTTTGACTAGTTTGATTAATCCCTTTTCAAAGTTATCTCTAATCAAATGATACCTGATGTTAATTGACATCCCCCAGATGTAGACTCTGCAGTCATGTTGCAGCCACCATAATCACTATCTGTATAAGCATACAGATTGAAGTGAGAGTTCTTTGGATACCAAAGGCCAAGTGATGGAGCACCTTTGAGATATCTTAAAATTCTCTTGACAGTGATTAGGTGTGACATCTTGAGGTTGGCTTGATATCTTGCACAAATACATGTGGCAAACATGATATCAGGCCTGCTAGTTGTGAGGTACATAAGAGATCCAATCATTATGATGTAGAGATGCTCATCAACACACTCCCCCACAAGATCAGGTCCAAAGGAGTGTTTTCTGGCTATGGGTATCTTAGCAACCTTACAATCAGTCATGTTGAATCTTTTAAGTATGTCTTGTTCATACATTTTGTAGACTTATGAAGATGCCATTGTCAACTTGCTTCACTTGAATTCCTAGAAAGAAATTGAGTTCCCCATGGCACTCATTTCAAACCTGTCCTTCATCAGCTTCTCAAAGTCTTTGCAGAGCTTTGGATTAGTTGACCCAAAGATAATGTCATCTACATATACTTGAACTAGCATTATGTCGTTTTCTATTTCTTGGATGAAGAGAGTTCCATAAATAGTACCCCTTTTGTAGCCATGCTGACAGAGATACTGAGATAGAGTCTCATACCACTTCCTTGGTGCTTGGTGCAGCCTATAAAGAGCTTTATCAAGCCTGCAGATATAATCAGGATGATCAGGATCTGCAAACCCAGGTGGTTGTGTGACATACACATCTTTATCGATCACCCCATAGAGAAAAACACACTTGACATCAAGTTGGTAGACCTTGAAGTTCTTGGATGTAGCAAAAGCTAGGAATATCTTGATAGCTTCAAGTCTTGCTATAGGAGCAAAAACATCTATTTAGTCAATTCCTTCTTCTTGAGTATACCCTTGAACAACTAGTATTGCCTTGTTCTTGATGACCAGTCCTCTATCATCCTTCTTATTCCTGAACACCCATTTGGTTTCTATGGTAGTCTTCCCTTGAGGAAGAGGACATAGGTTCCAAACCTTTTGCCTTTTTGAATTGAAGCAGTTCCTCTTGCATAGCTTCAACCCAACTTCCATCCTTTAGAGCATCATCAATCTTCTTTGGCTCTATCTGGGACAAGAAACAAAAGTGAAGACAAACATTTGCATCATGGGTTTGTCCTCTTGTTCTTACCCCTGAATCAAGATCTCCAATGATGTTTGTGGTAGGATGAGACTTGTGGATCCTTAGCTGAGGGATCACAACAAGTTGCTTAGACAGTTCCAAATTAGAAAAATTCTGATCTGGCAAAGAGGACTCACCCTCCACATCAGCACACTTATCAAGATTGACTTGACCAAATGAGTGTGTGACATCATTGATGTTGTCTTCAATGGAGTGATTGTCAGCATCAAGGAATTCTTGATCACTTTCACCACCACCATTTTCTCCAACATTTGAAGCTCCTTCATTTGAGTTTTGTGCCTCTAAGCTGGAATTTGAAGGCACCCAAAAGTATCAACAGGATTTGTCATTGATATGCTGGTAGAAACTTCATTTGTAGGATTAGTTACCACTGGAGCTGAAGATGTGTAGCTTGAAGGTCTTCTTAGTTCAAATCTTGGATCTGGATCTCCTGTAGGTAGTATATCTGTGGATCCTGAAACATGCTCACAAGATTTGTTAAAACAGTTGGTAACTATATCAAGATCAAATAGCTAATCCGGACCGAAACCTTTCACACTGGGAGTGTGCTCATTGAAAGTCACATTGGCTGACTCCTCAACTACTCTAGTTCTGAGATTGTATACTCTATAAGCCTTAGCTTGAGAAGAGTATCCAATAAAGTGTCCATCATCTGATTTCTCAGCAAACTTGGCAATTTGATCCTTGGTATTCAAGATGGTGCAAGGGCATCCAAATGACCTGAGAAAACCAATGAAAGGTTTCCTCTTGTTCCAAAGTTCATAGGGAGTCTTACCATGTGTCTTAACTACTAAAACTTTGTTTTGCACATAGCAAGCAGTGTTCACTGGCTCTGCCCAAAAGGTGATGGGCAGTTTAGAGTCAGACAACATAGTTCTTGCATCTTCAATTAGTGTCCTGTTTCTCCTCTCAGAAACACCATTTTGCTGAGGAGTCCTGGGAGCACTATATTGTCTTGTAATACCTTTTTTATCACAAAATGTATCAAGGATTTGGTTCTTGAATTCAGTTCCTTTACCACATCTTATAGTTTTGACCTTGTGATCCCATTTATTCTCAATCTTTAAGATGAAATTCTTTAGAATCTTAGGGGTCTCATCCTTAGTTCTAAGAAAGAAGACCCAAGTGAATTTTGTAAAGTCATATGTGATCACCAAACAATAAGAGGTCCTTCCTAGACTCATTACACTGGTAGGGTCAAAGAGATCCATATGTAATAAGTGTAGGAGAGTGATGGGTGCAGATAGTATATATATTTTGATAAAGATTTATTGCACAGATTCAGTTTTAACTGGTTGTTACTAATACTAAACCACACACACAAAAGGCAGTGTACCTGTCGTGAGGTAATATAGTGTTGGTAAGAACCGAGTATCAATCCGTGGACACACCTAGCCTACTCAACAAACTTGATGTTTGACTATCAGATTTGGTTTTTGTTAAAGAAAGTGATAACTTGCATTTGGATAGATTTTAGGGTTTAAAAATAAACAATAATAAAAAGAAAGTAAACTAAGATTTGAAGCTTTTGGATTTAAAATCAGGGAATAAAAGTTATCATCCTAATTAGACTCCACTTATGTAATTGTGATGAATTGGTGATGTGATTCAAAGATATTGATCAATGTAATTATGTTAATGTTTATAAAGATGAGCTGGCGCGATTTCTCGTCTATCCTGCTGCCGTAGTGACTGATGATACATGTATGTACCTAGATCATGATATGAATGTAATAGATCTTGTTTGTCTGATACTGATGTAATGTTTGGAATGTTAATGAAATGATATTGGTTGTTTGTGATTTGTAATGTTTAATATTTCATTAATGAGTCGATGTTGAATTGGTTAACTAGGTTTGTGATTGTTTGAATTGATACACAAAATGTTATATTTACTAATACATTCAAACTTAACAAAATGAAGTTCTCATGCGAAGGCCCATGCGAATGGACCATACGCATGAATAACTTCATACGAATGACTCAGTCGCACGACTGAACCAGGAGACTGGATCAGTCGTATGATTGTAACATAAGATTGGCTCAGTCGCACGACTGCACACTCAGTCGTGCGGATGGATCAACCGCATGGTTCAATCGCACGACTGAACCATACTAATGGTTCAGTCGCACGAATGAACAACACTAATCTATAAATACAACCCAATTCGTGGAAAAACGTAAGCATTCATTCTATTTCGACTCCAGACGTACCCTAGCCGTCCAGAACCCTCCAAGTTCATACTCCAAGTTCATAGAACGCTGTAGATCGATTCCTAATCGATTCTTAACGTTTGATTCAATACTTTATTGATTCTACGTGCGTTCTCACTGATTGGATCGCCAATCAAATAGGATTCCGCACTATTTGGTTCGGTTTACACGTTATTCATTAGGTATTTCGTTCAAATACCAGGTCCTAACAAGTGGTATCAGAGCTTTGGCTCTTGATTACGTGTGATTCAATCAAGTTTGATACAAAGTTTGTGTTTTTACACTAAAAACGCAACCTTTTGTGTCAAAAGTTGTCTTGGACGTCCCCTGCTCATCAAGTTTCGGTTTCTACGGCATTAGGTGATTAGGGTTGGCGAAAATTCGAATTTTTACGGCCAAAACACGTTTAACCTAGAAATTTTCGCAAAACAGCAGCTTCAGTCGCACGAGTAAGCCATTCGCACGACTGGACTTCATTCGCATACTCTAGACACACGATTGGACTGAGTCGCATCTTCATTCGTACGACTGAACCATCCGTTCGCAGTGTTCATACGCATCAGTTTCATTCGCACGACTGGACCAATCGCTCAGTTCAGCCGCACGATTGAACCAGTCGCATAGTTCATTCGCACGGATAGCCCATTCGCATCACCTAGTCGCACCAGTTTAACAAATTGTTTAGTACACTTAAAGTTAATCGAGATGGAAGATCAGATGTCAGCGTTTACTGTCGGGAAGGACTCAAGAATCCAGAACCTAATGTTACTTGAAAGTGAGGTGGGGAATCATAATAAACCCCCAAAGCTCTTAACGTTAGATGAGTTTCCCCACTAGAAACAACGTTTTGAGATCTACCTCAATGGAGTGGATCCAAATTTGTGGGAAGCTATCGAGATAGGTTACAGTATGCCGGTGGGAGCCGATGGGGTAAAGCTTACTATGGGAGGGATGACTGATGCTCAGAAAGTTAAGTATAATGCAGAAAAGAGAGTCTATGCATTGATCACACAGTCTATTCCTAAAGATATTTTCCACCAGTACTCGGAGAATAAGCAGGCCAAGAAATTGTGGGATGAGCTGGAAAAGAGATATGACGGGAATGCTTCGCTGAAGGCAATTAAAGCTAAGGAGTTAAAGAAAGAATTTGACAACTTCTCATCGATGGGAAACGAGAGTTTGGACGATGTTATTGATAGATTCTACCATCTGATGAGTGAACTGCATACACATGGGATTGCTACTACCATGGAAGAAAAAGTGTCAAATTTTGCAGACGGATTGCCAGAAAAGAGGGCTTCTTTTGTGTCAAATCTGAGACAGAATGAGATGCTAGCAAAGTTGGATATCAATGACTTTATTCTAAATCTGCGAGAAGAAGCACTTAGCATGCAGTACCGAGCTCAGAAGTCTTCGTACACTCAGAATCCAGCTTTGTACAATGCCACCCCTCAAGCTAAGACATCTGGAGCACCTCTTCAGACTGCATTTGTGTCTAGCTTATCAGGTGCTTCACAAGCTTCTTCTTCAGGATAAGAAACGTCAGGGTCTTCTTGTACCCATTACATTGGATCTGAAGCAAATGCTACTAGACTGAAGACCGAGAACCTCGGTAACGTGACTGTGGATGCAGCTCGAGAGCACATGGATCTCTTGGCAGCAGTGGTTCATTCCTATGATGGACTTGTTGCTGGGAAGATTGGAAACTGCCATCTGGCAGATGAGGAATACGAGCAGGTGGATGAAATGGAGCTGGAGAGAATGGACATTATGTGGGCCTTAGCAAGTTCTGTCCGAAGGGCGAAGAAGTTTGTGAAAAAGACCGGACAGAACTTGGTTGCTACTAAGGATACCACATTTGGCTTTGACAAGAGTAAGGTGATCTGCTTCAACTGTGGAGAGAAGGGGCACTTCAAAAGAGAATGTGTGAAGCCAAAGAAGACTGGGAACGGGAACCCATTCACGTCCTTCACTCGTCAAGACAAACAAGCTAGCAGTTCTACTTCATCAAGCAAGGATCCTAAAGCCTTGACTGCCCATGATGATGAAGGACAGGACTGGAACTTTCGGTTTGTCTCTTTGGGGGAATCTAATATTGCAAGCGTAGAAGACTTAGATGATGATTCCACGAGTGAAGGAGATATTGCAGTTGAGATAGCGATGTCAAATAGTGAAGAGACAACTGCAACTGAGGTCAGCTACAAGCCTGAAGAAGGGACGTCCACAGCAAAGACAGAATCACCAGAACCAGAGACATCTGATGCTGCGATGATGGCTAACTCTTCAGAATCTTCTCAGGTAAGTACCACTGACCAACTGTTTAAAAATCATGCTTGTTCTGATTGTAATACATTTAGAGATAGCATAGATCAGAAATTTGCTAGGTTATTAGATCATAATGATAACTTAGTAAAGGATTTGCAACTGTGCACTGAGGCTAATAGAGTTTTAAAACAAAATGAGCATAGTTACAAAGAAAAGATAGACCTTTTGACTAAACAGCTTAGGGAAACTGAAGTAGTTGCATTTAACCAAGCTAATGACATTAGGTACTATCTTAACTCCCTAGAAGACACTAAGAAGCAAAAGGCAGTTTTAGAAGTAGAAGTAAACTCTTTAAAGCAAAAACTACACAGTTGGACAAGTTCATCACACATTGTCCAACACTTAGTGAGAGAACGTAACAACGGGGAGGGGTTGGGTTATAAAGTGGTTCCACCACCACCTGAGACCTTGATGAACACTAAGAGTAGACCAATAAATAACAACCCCATCAAGGATCAGGTGGTATCTACTCCTCTCGTTAGTGATCCAGATTCCTCATGTTCATCAATTGAATCTGGAACAAAACAAAAGGAGGCCACTTCAAAGGCAAAGGATAAATGCCTTGTGTTAATCTGGAAAAAGAATTTGAAAAGGTTAATATAAAGTCCGGGTCAAACAAAGTCAAATCTGAATCTAAAAGGACTGCTAATGTTAATCTTTCACAAGTTTCATGTCAAAAACCAGTTAACCAAAAAGAAAAAGATGTTAAAAATGTTAAAACAATTAATTTTGTTAAAGAAAAGAAAACATCAAAAGAAACAGAGTCAAAACCCAAACTAAGTGATGTTACTAGGGTGTCACACACATCTCCACAAAGAAAGTTTAATCATAAAGTTGATAGCAGGTCCTGCTACAACTATGCAGAGTGTGGACACATTGCTTCCTTTTGTCCTTACTATCAGACACCTAGGAAGAAGATTGAACTTCAGGATTCAAAACCTAGGTCTTCTAAGAGGAGTTCTTTAACTCCACCTAGAAGAACTAGTGAACCTAAAGTTCAACCCATTAGCCAGTCGACTGTTTACCACAAACAGGCCTTGCACAAATCTGGCTTATGGAAAGAAAAGTCATCCTCTATGTCTGATAATGAAGACAAGAAGGCACCTGAGCTACCCTCACCCTCTAAGGGTCAATGGGTTGAATTCATGATGTGTGATGCCTCTGGGAAACCCAAGCCAGTAAAGGCTTGGGTTCCTAACCTAAACTAATGCTTTACATTGTATGTGCAGGGTGTTCGCTACAGTGCTGAAAGCAACACGTGGATTGTAGACAGCAGAGCATCCAGGCACATGACAGGAAACAGGGCTCTTTTATCAAACGTCAAACAAATAAAAGGAGGGCATGTTTCATTTGCTGGAACCAAGGGAGGCTATATCACAGCTCAGGGAGAAGTTGGAAATCAGAAAGTTAAGTTTGATAAGGTGAACTACGTTCAACAACTTCAAAAGAACTTACTTTCTGTTTCCCAAATCTGTGATAAAGGATTTAAAGTCATATTCGACAACAAGAAGTGTTACGTCCTAAAGAAAGACTACGTGATTCCGGAGGACCAAGTTCTGATGACAACTTCAAGATATAAAGACCTTTATGTTTTGGATCTCTCAACAGCTTCTACAACGGATCATGAAGTTCAGTGCTTTCTATCAAAATCCACTGAGAAGGACTCCATCTCTTGGCATAGGAGAATGGGACACATTAATCAACAGAAGATGAATCACTTGATTCAGAAGGATCTCGTGAGAGGAGTTAACGTCAAGAATTTCCAACTTCCTGATTTTTGTGTAGCTTGCAAGAAAGGCAAACAGACGAAGAAGTCTCATAAGGAAAAGAAAGTTCATTCTATAGAACTTCTTCTTGAACTTCTTCACATGGAGCTGTTTGGTCCTATCAGTACAAAGAGCATTGCAGGCGACTTGTACTGTTTTGTGGTTACTGATGACTACTCAAGATTCTCTTGGGTAATATTTCTGAAGTCCAAATTAGAAACATTTGAGTCCTTCAAGGAGTTAGTAACCACACTGGAATCTCTCTACAAGCTGAAGGTGAGACAAGTACGCTCAGACAACGGGACTGAATTCAAGAATCAGTGGATGGAGGCTTACTGCAAGGAAAAGGGAATTGTGCATCAATTCACTTCTGCCTACACGCCTCAGATGAATGGTGTTGCTGAGAGAAAGAACAGAAGCTTGATAGAGACAGCACGGACAATGCTGGCAGACTCGAAACTGCCTATCCAATTCTGGAATGAGGCAGTGGCAAATGCATGTTATACATTGAATCGAGTTCTGATAGTCAAGCACCACGAAAAAACATGTTACGAGCTACTACAACGACGTAAACCTAATCTGGAGTATCTCGAACAATTTGGCGCGCCATGCACACTTCTGAAGAAGACTGAAGAAGGTAAATTCAGCGAGAAGGCTGATGAAGGGATCTTCCTAGGATACAACATACCGAACAAGAAGTTTACAACAACTCAACGGGTTTAGTAGAAGTGTGGTGTAATGTTGATGTTAAGAGATATACCACACCACCTACTGGCAAAGGACCCGCTTACTTTTTCGACTATGATGGATTCTTCAAGTCCTTCAACATCCCTATATCTCCTTCGAATGACGAGTTAGCTACACGGGTGATGTATGACATCTTGAATACATCATCTCTTGATTCAACGTCATCAAGCTCACAGGGAGAATAATCTAATCAGTCAGGGGAGTAGTCGACGACAGTGACTCCTCCTCAGAAGATGAAGCTGAAGAAGATGACCAGAACAGTCAGGAGGAACAGGTTCCAGTTCCTAAAAGTCCACAAGCATCTAACAGTGATGCACCTTCGACTTCGAAACCTCAAACTCCTTCTACCTCAGATGCAGAACCAAATGTTCATAATCTTGGCTCTGAGGTAGCTGTTCCTACTACTCCAGGATCACGTCTAAACGTCTATCATCCCCTAGATAATGTCATTGGGGATGTCAGATCAGGAGTACAAACCAGAAATCAGCTGTACTCAGCTGATTATGCCTCTGGTATGGAAAAAGGTTACATTCATGATGGTGCTTATCGGTGTTTTGTCTCGCAGTCTGAGCCAAAATACGTCAGTGAAGCACTGAATGATGAGGCGTGGGTGAGTGCCATGCAAGAAGAACTTCTTCAGTTCAAGAAGTTAGGTGTATGGAATCTGGTAGATAGACCTAAAGGTGTTAAGGTCATTGGCACCAAATGGGTCTTGAAATGCAAGAAGGATGACCAAGGGGTCATTATCAGAAACAAGGCTCGATTGGTGGTTCAGGGATTTCGCCAAGTCGAGGGGATTGACTACAATGAAGTGTTTGCACCCATGGCAAGGATGGAAGCCATCCGTATCTTCCTTGCCTATGCCTCGTACATGAAGATTAAAGTCTATCAATTAGATGTGAAGAGTGCATTCCTTCATGGAGAAATTAGAGAAACAGTTTATGTCAGTCAACCCGAGGGATTTGAAGATCCTTATCATCGGGACAGAGTTTACAAACTCGACAAGGCCTTATACGGGCTTCATCAAGCTCCAAGGGCCTGGTATGAGAAACTCTCGACTCATCTTGTGAAACACGGCTTTCGCAGGGGAGTCATTAACTGCACGCTGTTCATCAAAGAAAAAGATGGAGACCTACTGCTAGTACAGATCTATGTTGATGACATAATCTTTGGTTCAAAGAACGAAGAATTATGCAAAGAGTTTGATGCAGTTATGAAGAAAGAGTTTGAGATGAGTGCTATGGGGGAGATAAATTCTTTGTCGGGTTACAGGTGGATCAAACACCATATGGGATATTTCTACATCAGACCAAGTATGTGGGAGACATTCTCAGTCGGTTTGACATGGAGAATGCTTCTGCTGCTGGGACTCCACTTGCTACAAATCATGATATAGCACCTGACGAAAATGGAGATCTGGTAGATGCCACAATGTACCGAAGAATGATTGGATCCCTCATGTACCTCACTGCCTCAAGACCTGATATCATGTATGCTACATGTTTATGTTCTAGATATCAGGCTAAGCCTAAGGTTACCATCTGATCGGGGTCAAGAGGATATTTTGTTATCTGAAAGGTACACCCACACTTGGGTTGTGGTATCCTCATGATGATGACTTTGAGCTCACGGCGTATAGTGACTCGGATTACGGGGGCTGCAAGATGAACTACAAGTCTACATCAGCAGGGTGTCAATTCTTTGGGAGAAGACTAGTTACCTGGCGGTGTAAGAAGCAGACCTCAGTTGCATTGTCAACCTGTGAAGCCGAATACGTTGCTGCTGCAAGTTGTTGTTCACAAATCATCTGGATTCAACAGCAAATGCGGGATTACGGTTTAAAGTTCTCTTCTACTCCTATCTTTGTTGATAACTCTGCTGCAATTGCAGTAACTAAAATCCAGTACAGCATCCAAAGACCAAACACATCGGTATTAAATACCATTTTATAAGAGACTGTTTTGAAAAGAACTTAATCGATGTGGTAAAAATTAATACTGATTTTCAACGCGCTGACCTCTATACAAAAGCCTTTGATAAACCACGTTTTCTATATCTGTTAGAGGTCAACGGCGTTAAAAAGAAGAGCGATGTTATTCCTGATGATGATCATGTGTTGTCCGATGCAGTATAGTTAATTTTTCTTTTTCATTTTTCTTTATTTATTTTATTTTTTGTTTAACTTAAATTCATGTTATTTAGCTGTCTATTAAAATCCTAAAATAATTAATTCCGTTTGATTTTAGAATTTTAGGAGAAGAATAGGTCAGCCGTAACATTAAAAAAAAACGGGGGAGAAGGAGTGGATAGCTATATAAGGTAGATCGTATCTGTGATACCGATTCAAACCCTTTGGAAAATGATAGTACACAGGAACAAATCAAGAGGGACTTTAAAATTTAATTTAGAAAAGATGCAAAATCCAAAGTATAAGTCTGTGTAGTCTGAGCAATATAAAAGGAAAGATGATAGAAAAACTGGTAACTACTAAGGTAACACAACGAAAATAGACCTAGAGGTTGCTAGACCACAGATGATATGTCGGTAGATTCAACACAATAGATGATTAGACCTGACTGGTGATCTCTAGATCAAACTAAGTTGTACAACTGACTGTGGGCTTCCATCTTGTCACTGGTTAACACAATCAACATTATTCCAATAAGGGGTAATGAGCATGTAAACGCCAAAAATGTGTGCGGATGACCATAAATAGAGCAAAGCACAATAAAATGCTATCAAGCTAATAACTTATGTTGTTGGTGCATTATGTGTAAAAGAAAAGTAACTTGCTCTAACAAGAAGATAGGTTGTGTGCCTCTCTACTGTGCGATGGCACTGACCTGAGGATAAGCATAACCTAGATATTCTAGAATTCATTGTTGTTTGCCGCCTCTCTGTTGTGCGATGGCACTGACCTTAGGATTGGCTTCTCTTTGAAAGCTCTAAGAATAGTCTCTTCTTGTATAAATACCCGTAGACCGCTCAAAAGCTCCTGAGGAATGTTGATTACCATATAAATGTGGGGTCCACAAATGTTAGTTGAAATAATTAAACCTAAAACTATCACCAGCTTGTGACAAAAGTTTGTGTATGGATTTAAGAGGAAAAACTGACAATCATTGTGGCTGCAATTCTTGAAAGTTCAAATCAATGTGGTAATCTAATAGTACCAGTATGATTTCCTAAATTTGCTAACGACTATGGGTGAAAACCAAGAATTGAGCATCAAAAGGTTTTGATAACAAGTCCCAAATGATTTGACTTGCCTGTATGATTCCAAAATTGAATTGGTCCAGGTGTGGTCAACCTGAGTAGAAGCTGCCTATTCTGGAACCAAATCCAGTAGATTTCTATCTTAGGATTTATCCCTCACAAAAAGTCAAAAACAAGTTTAATTTTTGTACTTTAGTTTAATTTTCTAAGTTATTTAGTCATTTCAATTTATTTGTTTGTCGGACTACATCATGAAAATCAGTATGGGATCAACTCACCAAAAATGGTCATGTCTGAGATGACCACATGTGTTTTCAAAGTTTAAAAGGGTCACGTCTGAGGTGACAAAGTGTTTAAAAGGATCACGTCTGAGGTGATCAAAAGTTTTTAAGTTAAAATGATCATGTCTGAGATGATCAAATGCTCATAATATTAATTTCAATAGTTAAAAAGGGTTTACATGTTAAATGTTCAAAATGGCAGAAAATTTCATAAGTATGACCCATTCGCACGAATGGACCATTAGTATGGATTTATCATACGAATGGGAGCCATTCGTACGAATGGACCATGAGTATGGACCATTCAACCGACTGGCCCATACGATTGGCCAAGTCGGATGCTTAAGAGCGAACGAATGAGTTAGTCGCACGACTGAGCTCCAGTCTGACGACTGAAGAAGGGCAATTGAACCAATCGGACGATTGAGGCCCACTCGCACGACTGAAAGGTGCGTATGAGCCCAGTCGCATGATTGAATTTAGGGTTAGTATAAATAGAGGGAGAGTCAGTCGCAGAGACTCACCACTCTCAAATTAACCCTAAATCGCACGAACTAAAGTCACTCAGCCCAAATTTCATTTGATCTCTATAAACCCACGTTTCTTGCATACTGACCATTGACTTCGATTCTACAGGTAACATGCGGTGAAGAAACACTACAATAACATTCAATTTGACACTGAATCTGGAAAATCAGACCCGTTAAACAACCGAGACTTAAGTGACAAAATAACCTAACTACACGACTCAAACAAATGAAATTAAAGATGTTAGGTGTTATATGAATGGATTGCGAGTCTAATGAACCAGAACACGAAGTCTAAAACTCAAAATTGGTGAAAAATTGAATTTGAATTGAACAGTCAGTACATCATGCGAATGGACAGGTTGATGAACTTCAGTCGCACGACTGAAGGGTGCGAACAGCTTAACCGCACGACTGAACCATGCGTATGAGTTCAGTCGCACGACTGGTGTAACCGCATGAGGTTACATACGCATGAATTCAGTCGCACACTCAGTCGTACGCATGGGGTCATTCGCACGACTGAATCCCAGTCGCACTGTTCAGTCGTACGACTGATCTTAGTCGCACAACCTCACTCGCATGACATAAAGATTTTTTCTTCAAGTCCAAATGTTTCATGACATCCTTAGCCAATGATACTAATGTTTACTTTGTTTGTAACAGATGGCGAGTCGATGGACTATGAGTACGAAGCACAATATCTGTGCTCATCTAGATCTGACATCCAGAAATGCTGCTAATTTCTCGGGCATTATCACCTTCTTAAGGAGATCTAGGATTGCACATGCCATATCTACTCCCTGTACTCCTTATCGTTCAATTCAGGAGGCCTTCTGGGAAGGTGCTACAGTTGATTGATCCACTGAGCCTCACTGCATCAGAAGTACCATCTTTGGAGAGGCTATAGCTATCACAGATGAGGATCTAAGGATAGTGTTATAGTTGGGGGACGATGCGATTGTCCGACTAGACTACACCCCCTCACTGTCAGAGGATGCTTTCTTCGAGCCAAGTACTTGGGGACATCAATGCTGGGGTGCTCAACAAGAGCAACCTCTGTCCCCAGTTTAAGTATCTTGCGCACGTGCAGCTAAAGTGTATAGCTTCCAGGAAGGGAGGTTTTGATGAGTTATCCGACCAGATCCAGAACGCGTATGTTGCATTGGTGCTGAACCACCCGTTCAGCTTCTCCAAGATGATCTTCACCTACCTGGTGGAGAACATCGAGGGGAAAGGGAAGGAGGGCTTCTGTATGTACCCGAGATTTATGCAGATGATCATAGACCAGAAGCTCCCCTCCCTGCCAAAGGAGAAGGATGATGCTGTTGTTCCTGAGGTGATGGATGATACCACCTTGGGGAGGATGAAGGTATACAGGAGGAAGCAGGTGAAACCCCCTGTCAGGAGATTGTTTGGGCATCTGGCTCGGGAGGACTACGTGGTGCCATCCAGGAGGAAGTGGCGCCACGACGATAGTGATTCGGATGTTGAGCAGATTGCTCTACCCACTCATGACTCAGATGATGATGACAGTGGGGATGCTGGAGATGACATGCCCATTCCACTGAGGGGCACAGCTACAGACGTTGTACCTCCAGTATCTGCCCCCACAGGAGACATAGCAGAGTCAGCAGGATTCCACCAGGACTTCATACCTGGTGAGGAGAAAGATGACTCTGATGAGGAGCCATTGACGAGGACTGTGGGAAGCAAGGTTGTTCCCACAGAGCATGGACTCCGGGCGGTTGGTGAACGCCCCAGGGATTCGGGAGAGACAGCTGCAGATCCTAACTATGCTCCTGAGCCATCTGTCCGTGTTCTAGGGGGAGCATCCACCTCGACTGGATCGAGGAAGAAAAGGATGGCTCAGCCCCACGGCCAGAAGAAGAAGAAGAGAAGACTCACCTTCTTCACCACCACAGCCACCACAGCTACCACCACCACTACCACCTCTACAGCCACACCATCCACCACCACAGCCACCACAGCTACCACTACCACCACCACACCTCCCACCACTGTACATATGCCAACCACCACCATATCTTTCACTCCTACATCACCTCCACTATCATCCAGACCCAACCCCATCTTCACCACAGCCACCACCACCACCACTAGCCACCAAGCAGGACCCTCATCACATCCCGCACATATATATGGATTACCTCTACCTCAAATTGGGGTAGAGGAACAGCTTTCAGCGCTGAACCGGATGGTGATGCGTTTGTTAGCTGCTGATGAGGAGAAGACAGTACAGATCCGTCACTTGGCAGATCTCACTGCTGCGCAGTCTCAGCAGATCTCGGAGCAGGCTCGGCTGATCGAGGAGCAGGCTCAACAAATGGCTGCTCAGAGCCACGAGATCGCCCAACTCCAAGAGCACAGTGTCACATCTGCTAAGAAGATTGAGGAGTTGGAGGAGGCTAAGAAGACCATCATGCTAAAGCTTAAGGGATCTAAAGATGAGCCACTGAAGATTAAAGAGGGAGATGGTGATGATGGTGATGATGATGATGAGGATGATGATGGGGACGATGATGATGAAGGGATTGAGGAAGAGAGGACAAAGGAGAGGAATGAGGATGATGATAAAGAAGGAGGAGATGCAGCTGCATCTGCCTCTGCTCAAGGTCAAGAAAGGAGATCTAAGAAGAACCAAGACCAACGAGCTTCCTCCTCTGCTCCACCAAGCGTTGATCCAGTGATCCAAGACAAAAGTAATGATTAGATGTCTATGTATTTGATTACTTTTGTATTTGAATCATGTATTTAAACTTATGTATTCAATGTGTATATTAAGATTAATGTATTTCTGTTTTGATTATTAACTAATGGTTGATGTGTTGCATGTTTAAATCAAACAGATCCAAACTATCAAAGGGATGAATTCGATGTTGCTCCCCTTCAGCAGGTCAAGACTCAGTTAACTATGATTCTTGATCTGCAAGGGATCGTTAGGAGGTCTGTGAGTTATACCCCTGAAGAAAGGGAAATAATTCACGATCTATCAAATGAGCAACTTGTTGATACATGTATGTCCCTAGATCAGGATATGAAATGTAATAGATCTTGTTTATCTGATTCTGATGTAATTTGAAATGATTAATGAAATGATATTGATTGTTTGTGATTTGTAATGTCTAATATTTCATTAATGAGTCAATATTGAATTGGTTAATTAGGTTTATGATTGTTTGAATGATTACACATCAAGTTATATTAATTGAAACATTCAAACTTAACTTAATGAAGTCTCATGCGAATGGCCCATGCGAATGGACCACACGCATGAATAACTTCATACGATTGACTCAGTCGCACGACTGAACGAGGAGACTGGATTAGTCATATGATACACTCATAAGATTGGCTCAGTCGCACGACTGAACACTCAGTCGTGCGGATGAATCAACCACGTGGTTCAATCGCACGACTGAACCATACTTATGGTCCAGTCGCCCGAATGAACAACACTAACCTATAAATACAACCCAATTCGTGGGAAAACGGAAGCATTCATACCATTACCACTCCAGACGTACACTAGCCGTCTAGAAGCCTCCCAAATCGTTCTCCAAGTTCACAGAACACATTAGATCGATTCCCAATCGACTTCTAACGTTAGATTCAATTCTTGATTGATTCTTCGTGTGTTCTCACTGATTGGATCGCCAATCAAATAGGATTCCGCACTATTTGATCTGGTTTACACGCTAATCACTAGGTATTTCGTTCAAATACCAGGTCCTAACAAGTGGTATCAGAGCTTTGGCTCTTGATTATGTGTGATTCAATCAAGATTGCATAAAAGTTTGTGTTTTTGCACTAAAAACGCAATCTTTGGTGTCAAAAGTGATCTTGGACGTTCCCTGCTCATCAAAGTTTGGTTTCTACGGACTTAGGCGATTAGACCTTGCGAAAATTCGAATTTTTACGGCTAAAACACGTTTAACCTAGAAATTTCCGCAAAACAGCAGCTTCAGTCGCACGAGTGTCCCATTCGCACGACTGGACTTCATTCGCAGAGCCCAGACGCACGATTGGACCTAGTCGCATCTCCATTCGTACGATTGAACCGTTCGTCGCATTGCTCATACGCATCAGCTTCATTCGCACGACTGAACCAATCGCTTAGTTCAGCCGCACGATTGAACCAGTCGCAGAGTTCATATGCTCGACTAGACCATTCGCATCCTTCAGTCGCACCAGTGACAGTTTGTTTTATTTGACTTAAAGTTATTCGCCATGGAAGATCAAATGTCAGCCTTTACTGCTGGGAAGGACTCTAGGATACAGAACCTGCTGTTGCTTGAGAGTGAGGTGGGTAATCATAATAAACCACCAAAGCTCTTAACGTTAGATGAGTTTCCCCACTGGAAACAACGTTTTGAGATCTACCTCAATGGAGTGGATCCGAATCTGTGGGAAGCCATCGAGATTGGATATAGTACACCGGTGGGAGCTGATGGGGTTAAGCTAACATTAGGAGGGATGACTGACGCGCAGAAAGTTAAATACAATGCAGAGAATAGAGTTTATGCATTGATTACATAGTCTATCCCTGAAGACATATTCCACCAGTACTCAGAGAATAAGTAGTCCAAGAAACTATGGGATGAGCTAGAAAAGAGGTACGACGGGAATGCTTCGTTGAAGGCAATCAAGGCCAAGGAGTTAAAGAAGGAATTCGATAACTTCTCATCGATGGGAAACGAGAGTTTAGACGACGTTATAGATAGATTCTACCATCTGATGAGTGAATTGCATACACATGGGGTGGCTACTACCATGGAAGAGAAAGTTACTAACTTTGCAGACGGGTTGCCTGAAAAGTGGGCTTCATTCGTGTCTAACCTGAGACAGAATGGAATGCTGGCAAAACTGGATATTAATGACTTCATTCTTAAGTTGCGAAAAGAGGCACTTAGGATGAAGTACAGAGCTCAGAAGTCTACGTACACTCAAAATCCAGCTTTGTACAACGCCACGCCTCAAGCTAAGACATCTGGAGCACCTCTCCAGACTGCATTTGTGTCTAGCTCATCGGGTCCTTCACACGCGTCTCCTTCAGGATCAGACACGTCGGGATCTTCTTGTACCCACTATATTGGATCTGAAGCAAGTGCTACTAAACTGAAGACCGAGAACCTCGGTAATGTGACTGTGGAAGTAGCTCGAGAGCATATGGATCTTTTGGCTGCAGTGGTTCATTCTTATGATGGACTTGTTGCCGGGAAGATTGGAAACTGCCATCTGGCAGACGAGGACTACGACCAGGTGGACGAAATGGAGCTTGAGAGGATGGACATAATGTGGGCCTTAGCTAGTGCTGTCCGGAGGGCGAAGAAGTGTGTTAAAAAGACCGGACAGAACCTGGTAGCTACTAAGGATACCACATTTGGTTTGACAAGAGCAAAGTGACCTGCTTCAACTGTGGAGAGAAGGGGCACTTCAAAAGAGATGTGTCAAGCCAAAGAAGACGGATAACGGAAACCCGTTCTCGTCTTTCACTCGCCAAGATAAGCAAGCTACTAGTTCTACTTCATCAAGCAAGGATCCAAAAGCCTTGACTGCTCATGATGATGAAGGACAGGATTTGAGCTTTAGGTTTGTCTCACCAGGGGAATCAAACATTGCAAGTGTAGAAGATATTGACGATGATTCCGCGAGTGAAGGAGATATAGCAGTTGAGATAGCGATGTCACATAGTGAAGAAGCAACTGCAACCGAGGTCAGTTACAAGCCTAAAGAGGAGACTACCACGTCAGAGACAGAAAAGACAGAATCACCAGAACCAGAGACATCTGATGCTGCGTTGATGGCTAACTCTTCTGAACCAACTCAGGTAAGTACTACTGACCAAATGTTTGATAATCATGCTTGTTCTGATTGTGATACTTTTAGGAATAGCATAGATGAAAAATTTTCTAGGTTATTAGATCATAATGATAACTTAGTAAAAGATTTGCAACTGTGCACTGAGGCTAATAGAGTATTAAAACAAAATGAGCATAGTTATAAAGAAAAGATAGACCTTTGACTAAACAGCTTAGGGAAACCGAAGTAGTTGCTTTTAACCAAGCTAATGACATTAGGTACTATCTAAACTCCCTAGAAGACACTAAGAAACAAAAGGCAGTTCTAGAAGTAGAAGTAAACTCAATAAAACATAAACTGCACAGTTGGACTAGTTCTTCACACATAGTTCAACACTTAGTGAGAGAAAGAAACAACGGGGAGGGATTGGGTTATAAAGTGGTTCCACCACCACCTGAGACCTTGATGAACACTAAGACTAGACCAGTAAACAATAACCCGATCAAGGATCATGTGGTGTCTACTCCTCTTGTTAGTGATCCAGATTCCTCATGTTCTTCTATTGAATCTGGAAACAAACAAAAGGAGGCCACTTCAAAGGCAAAGGGTAAATTGCCTTGTGTTAATCTGGAAAAAGAGTTTGAAATGGTTAACTTAAAGTTAGGGTCAAACAGAGTCAAATCAGAACCTAAAAAGACTTCTAATGTTAATCTTTCACATGTTTCAAGTCAAAAACAAGTTAACCAAAAGGAAAAAGATGTTAAACATGTTAAAACAGTTAACTTTGTTAAACCAGAGAAAACATCAAAAGAACCTGAGTCAAAACCTAAAGTGATTGATGTTACTAGACTGTCACACACTTCTCCACAAAGAAAGTTTAATCATAAAGTTGATAGCAGGTCGTGCTACAACTGTGGAGAATGTGGACACATTGCTTCCTATTGTCCTTTCTATCAGACACCTAGGAAGAAGATTGAACTTCAGGATTCAAAGCCTAGGTCTTCTAAGAGGAGTTCTCTGACTCCACCTAGAAGAACTAGTGAACCTAAAGTTCAACCTGTAAGCCAGTCGACTATTTATCACAAAAAGGCCTTGCACAAATCTGGCTTATGGAAAGAAAAGTCATCCTCTGTGTTTGATAATGATGACAAGAAGGAACCTGAGCTACCCTCATCCTCTAAGGGTCAATGGGTGGAATTTATGATGTGTGATGCCTCTGGGAAACCCAAGCCAGTAAAGGCTTGGGTTCCTAACCTAAACTAATCCTTTACTTTGTATGTGCAGGGTGTTCGATACAGTGCTGAAACTAACATGTGGATTGTAGACAGCGGAGCATCCAGGCACATGACAGGAAACAGGGCCCTTTTATCAAACGTCAAGCAAATAAAAGGAGGGCATGTTTCGTTTGCTGGAAACAAGGGAGGCTATATCACAGCCAGGGAGAAGTGGGGAATCAGAAAGTTAAGTTTGATAAGGTGAACTACGTTCAACAACTTCAAAATAACTTACTTTCTGTTTCCCAAATCTGTGATAAGGGTTTAAAGTCATCTTCGGCAACAAGAAGTGTTACGTGCTAAAGAAAGACTACGTGATCCCAGAGGACCAAGTTCTGATGACTGCTTCAAGATATAAAGATCTTTATGTTTTGGATCTGTCAACAGCTGCTACAACGGATCATGAGGTTCAGTGCTTTCTATCTAAAGCTACTGAGAAGGATTCCATCTCCTGGCATAGGAGAATGGGACACATTAGTCAAAGGAAGATGAATCACTTGATTCAGAAGGATCTAGTGAGAGGAGTTAATGTCAAGAACTTCCAGCTTCCTGACTTTTGTGTAGCTTGCAAGAAAGGCAAACAGACGAGGAAGTCTCATAAGGAAAAGAAAGTTCATTCAATAGAACTTCCTCTTGAACTTCTTCACATGGATCTGTTTGGTCCAGTCAGTACAAAGAGCATTGCAGGCGACTTGTACTGTTTTGTGGTCACTAATGACTACTCAAGGTTCACTTGGGTAATGTTTCTGAAATCCAAATCAAAAACATTTGAGTCATTCAAGGAGTTAGTAACCACTCTGGAATCTCTCTACAAGCTGAAGGTTAGACAAGTACGCTCAGACAACGGGACAGAATTCAAGAACCAGTGGATGGAGGCATACTGCAAGGAAAAGGGAATTGTGCATCAATTCACTTCTGCCTACACGCCTCAGATGAATGGCGTTGCTGAGAGAAAGAACAGAAGCTTGATAGAGACAGCACGGACTATGCTGGCAGACTCGAAACTGCCTATCCAATTCTGGAATGAGGCAGTGGTGAATGCATGTTATACACTGAATCGAGTTCTGATTGTCAAGCGCCACGGAAAGACATGTTACGAGCTACTACAAAGACGCAAACCGAATTTGGAGTATCTCGAACCATTTGGCGCGACGTGCATACTTCTGAAGAAGACACAAGAAGGCATATTCAGCGAGAAGGCGGATGAAGGAATCTTTCTAGGATACAACATACCGAACAAGCGAGTTTACAACAACTCAACGGGTCTAGTAGAAGTGTGGTGTAATGTTGACGTTCAGAGATATACCACACCACCTACTGGCAAAGGACCCGCCTACTTTTTCGACTATGATGGATTCTTCAAGTCCTTCAACATCCCTCTCTCTCCCTTGGATGATGAGTTAGCTACTAGAATGATGTATGATATCTTGAATACACCATCTAGTTCACAGGAGAATCATCTACTCAGTCAGGGGAGTAGTCGACGACAGTGACTCCTCCTCTGAAGATGAAGCTGAAGAAGATGACCAGAACAGTCAGGAGGAACAGGTTCTAGTTCCTGAAAGTCCACAAGCATCTACCAGTGATGCATCTTCGACTTCGGAACCTCAAACTCCAACTACCTTAGATGCAGAACCAAATGTTCATAATCTTGGCTCTGAGATAGCTGTTCCTACTACTCCAGGATCACGACTAAACGTCTATCATCCCCTAGACAATGTCATTGGGGATGTTAGATCAGGAGTACAAACCCGAAATCAACTTTATTCAGCTGATTACGCCTCGGTTATGGAGAAGGGTTACATTCATGATGGTACTTATCGGTGTTTTGTCTCGCAGTTTGAGCCAAAATATGTCAGTGATGCACTAAATGATGAGACGTGGGTGAGTGCCATGCAAGAAGAACTTCTTCAGTTCAAGAAGTTAGGTGTATGGACTCTGGTTGATAGACCTAAAGGTGCTAAAGTCATTGGCACCAAATGGGTCTTGAAATGCAAGAAGGATGACCAAGGGGTCATTATCAGGAACAAAGCTCGATTGGTGGTTCAGGGTTTCGCCAAGTCGAGGGAATTGACTACAATGAGGTGTTTGCACCCGTGGCAAGGATGGAAGCCATTCGTATCTTCCTTGCCTATGCATCGTACATGAAGATTAAAGTCTACCAATTAGATGTGAAGAGTGCATTCCTTTATGGGGAAATCAGAGAAACAGTCTATGTCAGTCAACCCGAGGGATTTGAAGATCCTTATCATCGGGATAGAGTTTACAAGCTCGACAAGGCTTTATACGGGCTACATCAAGCTCCAAGAGCCTGGTATGAGAAACTCTCGACTCATCTTGTGAAACACGGCTTTCGCAGGGGAGTCATTGACTGCACGCTGTTCTTCAAAAAGATGGCGACCTACTGCTCGTACAGATCTATGTCGATGACATAATCTTCGGTTCAAAGAACGAAGAGTTATGCAAAGAGTTTGAAGCAGTTATGAAGAAAGAGTTTGAGATGAGTGCTATGGGGAGATGAAGTTCTTTCTCGGGTTACAGGTGGATCAGACTCCAAATGGGATCTTTCTACATCAGACCAAGTATGTAGGAGACATTCTCAGTCGTTTTGACATGGAGAATGCTTCTGCTGCTGGGACTCCACTGCTACGAATCATGATATAGCACCTGATGAAAATGGAGATCTTGTAGATGCCACGATGTACTGAGGAATGATTGGATCCCTCATGTATCTCACTGCCTCAAGACCTGATATCATGTATGCTACATGTTTATGTTCTAGATATCAGGCTAAGCCTAAGGTCAACCATCTGATCGGGGTCAAAAGGATTTTCGTTATCTGAAGGGTACACCCACACTTGGGTTGTGGTATCCTCATGATGATGACTTTGAGCTCACGGCGTATAGTGACTCGGATTACGGGGGCTGCAAGATGAACTACAAGTCTACATCAGCAGGGTGTCAATTCTTGGGAGAAGATTAGTTACCTGGCAGTGTAAGAAGCAGACATCGGTTGCATTGTCAACCTGTGAAGCCGAATATGTTGCTGCTGCAAGTTGCTGTTCACAAATCATCTGGATTCAACAGCAAATGCGGGATTACGGTTTAAAGTTCTCTTCTACTCCTATTTTTGTTGATAACTCTGCTGCAATTGCAGTAACTAAAAATCCGGTCCAACATCCTAAGACCAAACATATCGGTATTAAATACCATTTCATAAGAGACTGTTTTGAAAGAACTTAATTGATGTGGTAAAAATTAATACTGATTTTCAACGCGCTGACCTCTATACTAAAGCCTTTGATAAACCACGTTTTCAATATTTGCTAGAGGTCAACGGCGTTAAAAAGAAAAGTGAGGTTATTCCTGATGATGATCATGTGTAGTCGTCGATGTTGGTTTAAGTTAATTTTCTTTTTTTTATTTTATTTATTTGTTTATTTTAGTCTGTTTAAATTAAACTCATGTTATTTTGCTGTTTATTAAAATCCTAAAATAATTAAACCAGTTATGATTTTAGTATTTTAGGGGGAGAATATGTCAGCAAGTAACATAAAAAAACGAGGGAGAAGGAGTGGATAGCTGATATAAGGTAGATCGTATCTGTGATACCGATTCAAACCCTTTGGAAAATGATAGTACACAGGAACAAATCAAGAGGGACTTTAAAATTTAAATTTAGAAAAGATGCAAAAATTCAAAGTATAAGTCTGTGTAGTCTAAGCAATATAAAAGGGAAGATGATAGAAAAACTGGTAACTCCTAAGGTAACACAACGAGAGTAGACCTAGAGGTTGCTAGACCACAAATGATATGTCGGTAGATTCAACACAATAGATGATTAGACCTGACTGGTGATCTCAAGATCAAACTAAGTTGTTCAACTGACTGTGGGCTTCCATCTTATCACTGGTTAACACAATCAACAACATTCCAATAAGGGGTAATGAGCATGTAAACGCCACAAATGTGTGCGGATGACCATAAATAGAGCAAAGCAAAAAAAAAATGAAAGACAAATGCTATAAAGCTAATGACTTATGTTGTTGGTGCATTTTGTGCAAAATAAAATTAAGCTGCTCTAACAAGGAGATAGGTTGTGTGCCTCTCTGCTGTGCGATGGCACTGACCTGAGGATAAGCATAACCTAGATATTCTAGAATTCATTGTTGTTTGCCGCCTCTCTGCTGTGCGATGGCACTGACCTGAGGACTGGCTTCTCTTTGAAAGCTCTAAGAATAGTCTCTTCTTGTAATCAATACCCGTAGACCGCTCAAAAGCTCCTGAGGAATGTTGATTACCATATAAGTGTGGGATCCACAAATGTTAGTTGAAATAATTAAACCTAAAACAATCACCAGTCTGTGTCAAAAGTCTGTGTATGGATTTAAGTGGACAAACATATTGACAATCATTGTGGCTGCAATTCTTGAAAGTTCAAATCAATGTGGTAATCTAAGAGTTCCAGTATGATTTCCTAAAGTTGCTAACGACTCTGGATGAAAACCAAGAATTGAGCATCAAAAGATTTTGATAACAAGTCCCAAATGATTTGACTTGCCTGTATGATTCCAAAATTGAATTGGTCCAGGTGTGGTCAATCTAAGTTGAAGCTGTCTATTCCGGAACCAAATCCCGTAGATTTCCATCTTAGGATTTATCTCTCACAAAAAGCCAAAAACAAGTCTTATTTTGATTTTGTAGTTTAATTTTCTAATTCAGTTAGTCATTTCAGTTTGTTTGTCTGTCGGACTACATCAGGAAAATCAGTAAGGGATCAACTCACTAAAAGGGTCATGTCTGAGATGACCACATGTATTTTCAAAGTTTAAAACAGTCACGTCTGAGGTGACAAAGTGTTTAAAAGAGTCACGTCTGAGGTGACTAAATTGTTTAAAAGGATCACGTCTGAGGTGATCAAAAGGTTTTCAAGTTAAAATGATCATGTCTGAGATGATCAAATGCTCATAACGTTAATTTCAACAATTAAAAGGGGTTTAAATGTTAAATATTCAAATTGGCAGAAAATTTAATAAGTATGACCCATTCGCACGAATGGACCATACGTATGGACTAATCATACGAATGGGAGCCATTCGTACGAATGGACCATGAGTATGGACCATCCAACCGAATGGCCCATACGATTGGCCCAGTCGATGCTTAAGGGCGAACGAGTGAGTCAGTCGCACGACTGAGATCAGTCGGACGACTGAAGAAGGGCGACTGAACCAATCGCACGACTGAGTCCCACTCGCACGACTGAAAGGTGCGGATGAGCTCAGTCGCACGATTGAATCTAGGGTTAGTATAAATAGAGGGGGAGTCGGTCGCAGAGACTCACCACCCTCAAATTAACCCTAAATCGCACGACTTAAACTCACTCTGTCCAAATTTCATTTGATTGCCAAAAACTCCTGTCTCTTGCTTATTGACCATTTACATCGACTCTACAGGTAATTTGCGGTGAAGAGATACTCAAATAACCTTCAATTTGACACCAAATCTGGAAAATCGGTCTCGTTCAAAAACAACCGAGACTTAAGTGACTTAATAACCTACTAAACGACTCAAACAAATGAAATTAAAGATGTTAGGTGTTATAAGATTGGATTGCGAGTCTAATGAACCAGAACACGAAGTCTGAAACTCAAAATTGGTGAAAAAGTGAATTTGAATTGAACAGTCAGTACATCATGCGAATGGACAGGTTGATGAACTTCAGTCGCACGACTGAAGGGTGCGAACTGCTTAACCGCACGACTGAACCATGCGTATGAAGTTCAGTCGCACGACTGGTGTAACCGCATGAGGTTATATACGTATGAGTCCAGTCGCACACTCAGTCGTACGCATGGGATCATTCGCACGACTGAATCCCATTCGCACTGTTCAGTCGCACGACTGATCTCAGTCGCACAACCTCAATCGCATGACAGAAAGATTTTCTTCAAGTTTAAGTGTTTCATGACATTCTTAGCCAAAGGTACTAATGTTTATTTTGGTTTGTGTTACAGATGGCGAGTCGATGGACTATGAGCACGAGGCACAACATATGTGCTCATCTGGATTTGACATCCAGAAACGCTGCTAATTTCTTGGGCATTATCACATTTCTACTGAGGTCGAGGATTGCACATGCCATATCTACTCCTTGTACTCCGTATCGATCCATTCAGCAGGCCTTCTGGGAAGGCGCTACAGTTGATAGATCCTCTGAGCCTCACTGCATCAGAAGTACCATCTTTGGAGAGGCTATTGCTATCTCAGAGGATGATCTAAGGATCATATTACAGTTGGGGATGACGTTGATTGTCCGACTCGATTACACCCCCTCACAGTCAGAGGATGCTTTCTTAGAGCCAAGTACTCTGGGGACATCAATGCTGGGGTACTCAACAAGAGTAACCTCTGTCCCCAGTTTAAGTATCTTGCGCACGTGCTGCTTAAGGGCATAGCTTCCAGGAAGGGAGGTTTTGATGAGCTATCCGACCAGATACAGAACGCGTATGTTGCGTTGGTGCTGAACCACCCGTTCAGCTTCTCCAAGATGATCTTCACCTACCTGGCAGAGAACATTAAGGGAAAAGGAAGGAGGGCTTCTGTATGTACCCGAGGTTTATGCAGATGATCATAGATCAGAAGCTTCCCTCCCTGCCGAAGGAGAAGGATGATGCGGTAGTCCTCGAGGTGATGGATGATACTACCTTGGGGAGGATGAAGGTATATAGGGGGAAGCAAGTGAAACCCCCTGTCAGGAGGTTGTTTGGGCATCTGGCCCGGGAGGACTACGTGGTGCCAGCCAAGAGAAAGTGGCGCCACGATGATAGTGATTCTGATGTGGAGCAGATTGCTCTACCACTCATGACTCGGATGATGATGACAGTGGGGATGCTGGAGACGATATGCCTATTCCACCGAGAGGCACAGTCTATGATGTAGTACCTCCGTGTCCGCCCCAGCTGGAGATGTAGCCGAGTCAGCTGGATTCCATCAGGATTTGGTTCCTGGTGCAGACGAGGAGGAGGAGTCGGATGAGGAGCCTCTAACGCGAACTGTGGGAAGCAAAAGTTGTTCCCATAGAACATGGGCTAAGGGTGGTTGGTGAACGCCCTAGAGACTCCGGAGAGACAGCTACTGACCCGAGTTATGCACCGGGGTCAGCTAGCAGGGCTGTAGGGGAGCATCCACCTCAACGGGGACGAGGAGGAAGAGGATGGCTCAGCCCCATGGTCAGAAGAAGAAGAAGCGTCGGTTGACCTTCATTACCACCACAGCCTCTACTACTACCACCACCACTACCACTTCCACAGCCACACCATCCACCACCACAGCCACCACATCCACCACAGCTACCACCACCATACCTCCCACCACAGTACAGATTCCATCCACCACCATATCCTCTACTCCCACATCACCTCCACCATTTCATAGACCCATCTTCACTACACCCCACACACCACCACATCCACCACAGCTACCACAGCCACCACCATACCTCCCACCACAGTACAGATTCCATCCACCACCATATCCTCTACTCCCACATCACGTCCACCATTTCACAGACCCATCTTCACTACAGCCACCACCACCACCACTACCCACCAAGCAGGACCCTCAGCCCATCCCTCTCATACTTATGGATCACCTCTACCTCCAATCGGGGTAGAGGAACAGCTGTCTGCGCTCAACAGGATGGAGATGCGCTTACTAGCTGCAGATGAGGAGAAGGCGGCCCAGATCCGCCAGCTTGCTGACCTGACTACTGCATAATCTCACCAGATTGCATAGCAGGCTCGAGTTATAGAGGAGCAGGCCCAACAGATGGCTGCTCAGAGCACTGAGATAGCCCAACTCCAAGCACATAGCATCACATCTACCAACAGGATAGAGGAGTTGGAGGAGGCAAAGAAGACTATCATGTTAAAGCTCAAGGGATCTAAGGAGGAGCCCTTGAAGATCAAGGAGGGGGATGGAGATGATGGTGATGATGATGATGAAGACGATGATGAAGATGATGAGGATGAGACAGAGGACGAGGAGGAAACTGAAGGGGAAAGGACAGAGGAGAAGGACGATGATGATGAAGCAGAAGGAGGGGATGCAGCTGCATCGGCCTCTGCTTCAGGTCAAGAGAGGAGGTCAAAGAACAGACAAGACCAATCAGCCTCTACCTCTGCTCCTCCAAGTGATGAGCCGATGATACAAGACAAAAGTAAAGACTAGATGTTTATGTATTTATTTACTTTTGTATTTGAATCATGTATTGAAAACTATGTATTGAATGTTTATATTAAGTAAATGCATTTCTGTTTGATTAATTACTAATGATTTATGTGTTGAATGTTTAAATCAAACAGATCCAAATTACCAAAGGGATGAGTTTGATGTTGCTCCCCTTCGACAGGTCAAGACTCAGCTAACAATGATTCTTGATCTGCAAGGGATCGTAAGGAGGTCAGTGAGTTATACCCCTGAAGAAGGGGAAATAATTCATGACCTATCAAAAGAGCAACTCGTAGAGATTTTCAAGTTCAATCCAGATGCGATAGTGAAAGATGCTCCGACATGCGATTCGACTAGTGATGAAGAGCTCAACGATGTTGATGAAGTCGAGATTGAAGATATCACTGCCGAGGATTACCCTCAGTACGCTGACAATGAGGGAAATGTGGTCCCCAATCTGGGTGAATCCCTCGTCAGCGATACTTTTGAGATATTAGACAAGATGGAGCAAGAAACAGAGAAAGCAGAAGGAACAGCCCAAGCCTCAAATGATGATGTCGACATTCGAAAGGCTGAGTGGGCTGCATGTTTTGAAGAAGTTAGAAGCCAACGTGCCGCACCGAAACAAGATGCCTACACCAAACTCTACCGAGTCAAGAAACATCATAAGGTGTCTGGCAGGATCATATCGTGGGCGTATTTTGAGGATCTTAATGTTTATGCAGTTAAGAGGGAACAGGGCATAGAGTACTTCAGATTCCCACATGATCTGAAAACTCTACCGGGTTTTGAGCTCAACCAGCTGGCCAGACTAAAGCTTTTGTATGCTGACCCGAGGAAGATGTCAGGCTGGTTCGAGGCTGCTCTAAAGAAGGAGTACCACACAAGGTGGGTTAACTTCAGACCCCAACAACCTACTAGGTATATCAGAAGGTCTGAGGTTGATGCCATTACTGGCAAGCCCAAGATAGTATTGAAGTGGAGTCCTCCGCGCACAATGTCAAGAACCCCCACTCAAGGAAATGCCACAGGACTTCATTCCACACTTTAAATGGTGGTACTACGATTGGAGAACAGCTGAAGCGGTCATAGTCCTAAGCAAAGAGGGTCAAATGGATACGATCAGGGTATTCGACCCGATGTGGCTTACTAACTTGTCGGCTAATGATGTCTATACGCTATACAAGTGGCCACTGTTCTATGACACGCAAGATATTGTACAAGCCCTCCAGTTCCAGAATGTCATACGACTCTGCTTCGCGTTTGAGATTCACGCGGGAGTCACAAAAGAGGAGAAGTACAAGAAATAAGAGGAGATAATGTAGAAAGCAAGACAATAGAGAGATCTAGGTCCAAGGGGGAATTTGTTGATACATGTATGTCCCTAGATCAGGATATGAAATGTAATAGATCTTGTTTATCTGATTCTGGTGTAATTTGAAATGATTAATGAAATGATATTGATTGTTTGTGATTTGTAATGTCTAATATTTCATTAATGAGTCGATATTGAATTGGTTAATTAGGTTTATGATTGTTTGAATGATTACACATCAAGTTATATTAATTGAAACATTCAAACTTAACTTAATGAAGTTCTCATGCGAATGGCCCATGCGAATGGACCACATGCATGAATAAATTCATACGATTGACTCAGTCCCACGACCGAACCAGGAGACTTGATCAATCGTATGATAGACTCATAAGATTGGCTCAGTCGCACGACTGAACACTCAGTCGTGCGGATGAATCAACCGCATGGTTCAATCGCACGACTGAACCATACTTATGGTCCAGTCGCCCGAATGAACAACACTAACCTATAAATACAACCCAATTCGTGGAAAAACGGAAGCATTCATACCAGTACGACTCCAGACGTACCCTAGCCGTCCAGAAGCCTCCCAAATCGTTCTCCAAGTTCACAGAACACATTAGATCGATTCCCAATCGACTTCTAACGTTAGATTCAATTCTTGATTGAATCTTCGTGTGTTCTCACTGACTGGATCGCCAATCAAATAGGATTCCGCACTATTTGATCTGGTTTACACGCTAATCACTAGGTATTTCGTTCAAATACCAGGTCCTAACACAACTAGCTGAGATCTTCAAGCTAAATCCCGATGAGATCGTGAAGGATGCTCCAACGTGTGACTCTACTAGTGACGAAGAGCTAAACGATGTTGATGAAATAGAGATAGAAGATGTCACAGCCGAGCACTACCCTCAGTTTGCTGACAACAAGAGAAATGTGGTCCCCAATCTGGGTGAATCCCTTGTCAGTGATACGTTTGAGGTGTTAGATAAGATGGAGCAGGAGTCAGAGAAGACAGAAGGAATGGCCCAAGCCTCAAACGATGATGTTGACATCCGAAAGGCTGAATGGGCTGCTTGTTTTGAAGAAGTTCGAGCCCAACGCGTTGCACCTAAACAGAACGTCTACACCAAACTCTACAGAGTCAAGAAACATCATAAGGTGTCGGGCAGGATTATAGCGTGGGCATATTTTGAGGATCTAAATGTCTATGCAGTTAAGAGAGAGAAGGGCATAGAGTACTTTAGATTTCCATATGATCTAAAGACTCTACCAGGTTTTGAGCTCAACCAGCTGGCCAAACTGAAGCTGTTGTATGCTGACTCAAGAAAGATGTCTGACTGGTTTGAGGCTGCCTTGAGGAAAGAGTACCACACCAGGTGGGTTAACTTCAGACCCCAACAACCTACAAGGTACATTAGAATGTCTGAAGTTGATGCCATTACTGGAAAGCCAAAGATAGTGCTGAAGTGGAGTCCTCCGCGCACGATGTCAAGAATCCCTCTAAGGATAATGCCACAGGACTTCACTCCACACTTTAAGTGGTGGTACTATGATTGGAGGACAGGAGAAGCGGTCATAGTCCTAAATAAAGAGGGACAAATGGATACTATCAGGGTATTTGACCCAATGTGGCTTACCAACTTGTCAGCTAATGATGTCTACACTCTATACAAGTGGCCACTGTTCTATGACACGCAGGATATAGTACAAGCCCTCCAGTTCCAGAACGTCATAAGACTCTGCTTTGCGTTTGAGATTCACGCAGGAGTAACTAAAGAGGATAAGTACAAAAAATATGAGGAGGTGATGCAGAAAACAAGACATTAGAGAGATCTAGGTCCAAGGGGGAGTTTGTTGATACATGTATGTACCTAGATCATGATATGAATGTAATAGATCTTGTTTGTCTGATACTGATGTAATGTTTGGATTGTTAATGAAATGATATTGGTTGTTTGTGATTTGTCATGTTTAATATTTCATTAATGAGTCGATGTTGAATTGGTTAACTAGGTTTGTGATTGTTTGAATTGATACACATAATGTTATATTAACTAATACATTCAAACTTAACAAAATGAAGTTCTCATGCGAATGGCCCATGCGAATGGACCATACGCATGAATAACTTCACACAAATGACTCAGTCGCACGACTACCAGGAGACTGGATCAGTCGTATGATTGTAACATAAGATTGGCTCAGTCGCACGACTGAACACTCAGTCGTGCGGATGGATCAACCGCATGGTTCAATCGCACGACTGAACCATACTAATGGTTCAGTCGCACGAATGAACAACACTAACCAATAAATACAACCCAATTCGTGGAAAAACGTAAGCATTCATTCTATTTTGACTCCAGACGTACCCTAGCCGTCCAGAAGCCTCCAAGTTCATACTCCAAGTTCATAGAAAGCTGTAGATCGATTCGTAATCGATTCTTAACGTTTGATTCAATACTTTATTGATTCTACGTGCGTTCTCACTGATTGGATCGCCAATCAAATAGGATTCCGCACTATTTGGTTTGGTTTACACGTTAATCATTCGGTATTTCGTTCAAATACCAGGTCTTAACAATATCTTTCACTCCTACATCACCTCCACTATCATCCAGACCCAACCCCATCTTCACCACAACCATCACCACCACCACTAGCCACCAAGCAGGACCCTCATCACATCCCGCACATATATATAGATCACCTCTACCTCCAATTGGGGTAGAGGAACAGCTTTCAGCGCTGAACCGGATGGTGATGCGTTTATTAGCTGCTGATGAGGAGAAGACAACACAGATCCGTCACTTGGCAGATCTCACTGTTGCGCAGTCTCAGCAGATCTCGAAGCAGGCTCGGCTGATCGAGGAGCAGGCTCAACAAATGGCTGCTCAGAGCCACGAGATCGCCCAACTCCAAGAGCACAGTGTCACATCTGCTAAGAAGATTTAGGAGTTGGAGGAGGCTAAGAAGACCATCATGCTAAAGCTTAAGGGATCTAAAGATGAGCCACTGAAGATTAAAGAGGGAGATGGTGATGATGGTGATTATGATGATGAAGATGATGATGAGGACGATGATGATGAGACTGATGATGATGAAGGGATTGAGGAAGAGAGGACAGAGGAGAGGAATGACGATGATGATGAAGAAGGAGGAGATGCAGCTGCATCTGCCTCTGCTCAAGGTCAAGAAAGGAGATCTAAGAAGAACCAAGACCAACGAGCTTCCTCCTCTGCTCCACCAAGCGATGATCCAGTGACCCAAGACAAAAGTAATGATTAGATGTCTATGTATTTGATTACTTTTGTATTTGAATCATGTATTTAAACTTATGTATTCAATGTTTATATTAAGATTAATGCATTTCTGTTTTGATTATTAACTAATGGTGGATGTGTTGCATGTTTAAATCAAACAGATCCAAACTATCAAAGGGATGAATTCGATGTTGCTCCCCTTCAGCAGGTCAAGACTCAGTTAACTATGATTCTTGATCTGCAAGGGATAGTCAGGAGGTCTGTGAGTTATACCCCTAAAGAAGGGGAAATAATTCACGATCTATCAAATGAGCAACTAGCTGAGATCTTCAAGCTAAATCCCGATGAGATCGTGAAGGATGCTCCAATGTGTGACTCTACTAGTGACGAAGAGCTAAATGATGTTGATGAAATAGAGATAGAAGATGTCACAGCCGAGCACTACCCTCACTATGCTAACAACGAGGGAAATGTGGTCCCAATCTGGGTGAATCCCTTGTCAGTGATACGTTTGAGGTGTTAGATAAGATGGAGCAGGAGTCAGAGAAGACAGAAGGAACGGCCCAAGCCTCAAACGATGATGTTGACATCCGAAAGGCTGAATGGGCTGCTTGTTTTGAAGAAGTTCGAGCCCAACGCGTTGCACCTAAACAGAACGTCTACACCAAACTCTATAGAGTCAAGAAACATCATAAGGTGTCGGGCAGGATTATAGCATGGGCATATTTTGAGGATCTAAATGTCTTTGCGGTTAAGAGAGAGAAGGGCATAGAGTACTTTAGATTTCCACATGATCTAAAGACTCTACCAGGTTTTGAGCTCAACCAGCTGGCCAAACTGAAGCTGTTGTATGCTGACCCAAGAAAGATGTCAGGTTGGTTTGAGGCTGCCCTGAGGAAAGAGTACCACACCAGGTGGGTTAACTTCAGACCCCAACAACCTACAAGGTACCTTAGAAGGTCTGAAGTTGATGCCATTACTGGAAAGCCAAAGATAGTGCTGAAGTGGATTCCTCCACGCACGATGTCAAGAATCCCTCTAAGGGAAATGCCACAGGACTTCACTCCACACTTTAAGTGGTGGTACTATGATTGGAGGACAGGAGAAGCGGTCATAGTCCTAAATAAAGAGGAACAAATGGATACTATCAGGGTATTTGACCCAATATGGCTTACCAACTTGTCAGCTAATGATGTCTACACTCTATACAAGTGGCCACTGTTTTATGACACGCAGGATATAGTACAAGCCCTCAAGTTACAGAATGTCATAAGACTCTGTTTTGCGTTTGAGATTCACGCAGGAGTCACTAAAGAGGATAAGTACAAAAAATATTAGGAGGTGATGCAGAAAACAAGACATTAGAGAGATCTAGGTCCAAGGGGGAGTTTGTTGATACATGTATGTACCTAGATCATGATATGAATGTAATAGATCTTGTTTGTCTGATACTGATGTAATGTTTGGAATGTTAATGAAATGATATTGGTTGTTTGTGATTTGTAATGTTTAATATTTCATTAATGAGTCGATGTTGAATTGGTTAACTAGGTTTGTGATTGTTTGAATTGATACACATAATGTTACATTAACTAATACATTCAAACTTTACAAAATGAAGTTCCCATGCGAATGGCCCATGCGAATGGACCATACGCATGAATAACTTCATACGAATGACTCAGTCGCACGACTGAACCAGGAGACTGGATCAGTCGTATGATTGTAACATAAGATTGGCTCAGTCGCACGACTGAACACTCAGTCGTGCAGATGGATCAACCGCATGGTTCAATCGCACGACTGAACCATACTAATGGTTCAGTCGCACGAATGAACAACACTAACCTATAAATACAACCCAATTCGTGGAAAAACGTAAGCATTCATTCTATTTCGACTCCAGACGTACCCTAGCCGTCCAGAAGCCTCCAAGTTCATACTCCAAGTTTATAGAACGCTGTAGATTGATTCCTAATCGATTCTTAACATTTGATTCAATACTTTATTGATTCTACGTGCGTTCTCACTGACTGGATCGCCAATCAAATAGGATTCCGCACTATTTGGTTCGGTTTACACGTTAATCATTCGGTATTTCGTTCAAATACCATGTCCTAACAGTGACTTGATCCTGTCAGGCTGAGTTTACTACTCAGATCAAAGCCCTAGTAATGTAGGTGAATCTCTTGTGTCCTATTTGACATACAATTTCTGAAAACATAATCTAATATTAAAAAGAGAGTTGATCAGGTTCCTTCCTAACATACCATTAATTTAAGAAAACCGTAACAATTACTGAAGTTTCTGAACTAATAAAAGGGAACCCGCAAATGATCAGAAAGTTAAAGTGATATGATTTCTAATAAACATTTCTAGTTCATTAGCCATAGATTTATTATGAAGACCGGTTTCGCGAATGAAAGTTAATCATATGGTTTTCAACCTTGTATGACAATCACAATCACAAACCATAATGTTATAACTTCCTGTTCAAATGATGCTACCATCAATAGTTTTCCCAAGACCACCATAACATTAACATAATATTTATCACACCATTAGTTCATCACAAATCACATAAGTTTCATCCGATTAGGATGATAAATAGCGTTTAGCTCATAATGAACTTTAACATAACAACAGATAACAAAGAAGATAGATAAGTGATCATCCGTGAAATGGAACAATCAAATCGATAATCCACAATGGATGACGTTTAGGTGATCCCAAGCTTCTTCCAAGTGTTGATCTTGAAGTCTTGATTCCCGAGAGAATTCTGCAGAGTAACTCTCCCACCAAAGCTTGCCAAAAATGGTGAGCTTAGGCTTCTATTTATAGGCTTTCCGGAGTGTTTAAGCACGGCCCCGTGCCTAAAAGGCACGGCCCCGTGCTAGTACAATGCTTACGAAAGTTGGTCGGCTCGTACATGCAGGTTGTGTCGGGCACGGCCCCGTGCTAAATGGGGCACGGCCTCGTGCCTTATGGGGCACGGTCCCGTGTCTACTTTTAGGAAATAGTACTTTTTGTCCTGTCAGATGTCCAAGCACGGGGGTGTGTTAATTTAGCACGGGGGTGTGTTTCTGGCAAGGCATGGGGGCGTGCTTAATGAGGCACGATACCTATGCTTGGAGTCCAAAACTCGGATCACTTCAACTTCTTGTTAAATATACTCCTTTTTCCATCTTGCCCTTTTAAACACCTGAAAACACAATTTAACACTTTTAAGTACATTTTCATCATTTTTAGGAAGATATTAAGGAATAATTGATGTGCTTTTGATAGGATTTTTATGTATAATTTGGAGCACATCAAACATCCCCACACTTGAACTTTGCTTGTCCTCAAGCAAAAAACACTTAAAGTGACAATTCCACCAAAAACCAAATAAATCAAATTATAAACATGTCTTTCGAGAAATACGCAAGTAAATACTATTTTCATCCAAATATAAATATTCTAAGCACATGTAAAATGATATCCTAGCAAGCAATAGGTTGGTTAGTAAAGATTATTATCATGTAAAAATCCACACTTCTCACAAGATGCACTCACACTCCGCTAAATATATGAAGTCATAATCAAGATTAAGTATGACTAATACACTCAATTGCCTAGTATGAATACGTGTGAAATCATATGCTTGTTAAGGGATCAAATCTCCACCTACTTAGATATTTATTTGCATAAATCATTAGGTCTTTAATGGGTTGTAACTTGGCTCGGGTTCAGGTATGGAATATTTGAAAAAAGTGGCTAATTGCTAAAGACGACGGTCTTGGCTTATTTTTCAAACATAAACTACAAGGAAAGCAATAAAGATTCCCTATACAATACTTCAAGCTAAAAGGGATATGCTAGCTTGAGGACTCGTTTAAGGTCAGATTGTCAAGACCGTATTTTGCTTTCAAGAACCGTACTTCATCTTTTACCCGAAGATACACAAAACTTTCCTTTCTCAAGGATCGTTCGGCTTGAAGCCTAATAGCACCCAATCGGATTAGTTTTGTGTATTCGTATTGAGATTCAGTTTGATTCTTTTTGCATTTTCCATTATGGGACCAATTTCCACAATTCTGGCATCTTTCATATCTTTTTGCCCGTCTCTTTATAGCACTTTTTGAAATCCCACAAAATGGCGGAATTTGTTCCTTTTTTCGCCATTTCTTTCTACAGTCAAACGTGAGATTGAAAATTTGTTCGCGGATTTCCGGGGGAAGTCCCGGTTTTGCGTGATGAAGGCAACAAAGCAAATTGAAATCAAAAGAATGCATTCCAGTTCTTTAAGGTCTGCCGGTAAAAGACCAATTTTTTATTTTTTTTATAAGCCAAAAACGTGTCTTGAACGAAAACGGGTTTTGTTGAAGGCTTTTTGGTTAAGTGACTTGGTGACTCGGGTGATTGAAAGATAAAAACGTTTAAGCTCAACGGGGCTAACTAGGGTTGACGTTCGGGTAAGGAAAATTAAAGACAATGGTTGGGGCTTGAATGGTTAAGGTTTCCTAGTGCCTAACTCATTATTATGCAACAAATACTAATTAAGGTCTTGAAATGTATACCCAAAGCAAGTTCTAATCACACGTATCATATGGCACCCTCAATTAAATCCAAAATGAAAGTAGAATTGCAATTCGCAAAAGCTTGTTTAAGGCTCAAAAATAAACTCACATACGGATGGAATTGGGTAAAAGTGTTTCATTTTACATGATTAAATATTTTACTAGATTATTGCTTTTAAGGATATCATAAAAAACATTTTCAATTTTTATTTGGACGTCATGGATTTACTTCTTTATTTCCCGAAAACGTATATTTATAATTTGGTTTATCAAAAATTATATTAAATTTTTGGTTTCTTGTCACAAAAATTACTTGGTAAGTGATCCTTTCTTAAATGTTTTAAATTTGGACCTTTTTAGCAAAGTCAAATGCATTACTCCCATCCCCACACTTAAAATTCACATTGTCCTCAATGTGATTAACATATTCAAGATCGAGAAAGGGTAATGAAATAACTCCCCTAAAAATGATGAATTTTTCACTTGTGTTTGCTTGCCGTCGCGTTGTTAGAATCCTCGGTATCACCTGAAATGTCACCAATTTATTGAAAGCATTAAAATCCTAAACACACAAAATAAAAACAAAACGAAATAAATTAAAAGATAGATTGGCACAAAACAACTGTGTCGGGGCCCCGAAAATGATACGGTTTTCAAGGGTTTTGTGGTGGGATATCCCCCCACTCGTAGTACATTCGGTTCATGATGTACGTGACATCGTTGCTCAGGTCATCGACTCGGGAATGCAGATTTTCGACTCGGTTGAAGGCTCGTTGGGCATATTCAAATGATCGCCTTGCATGGTCGCTGGTGGTTTGTACGTGAACTTGAAGATCCAGCTCCGGCTGTATCGGCATGTCGAGGTCCATGATAATTTCTTCGGGATCCGCCGGATCCCAGATTTGTCCCTTCTTATCCATGAATCTCGGCTGCCCATTTGGTAGGCTTGTCACCATGTACATACTTGTACAAATACTCAAGTCTAACAGTCCCGGCATCACTCCTACGGTTCCCTCAGTGTTATAACCATAGCTTTCATATAAGTTCAAAATCCAGCTTCCTCCAAACATGGGTGTTGGAGCACCTGCAATCACATTCCTGGCAAAAAGATTACAAAACAAATACCCAATATTAAATGGCAACTGATTAACCATACAATATAAAATAAACAAGTCCCTCAAATTAACAACTCCCTCGCTTTGACCACGAGCTGTTATGGAATGACTGAGTAACCGATGAATGTATCGCAGCAGCGGGTCTCGTATCCGACTGCTTTTTGTTTTGCTCGAGTTGAACCCTCCGGTTCCAATCCTCTCCCAAAATGCTTTCCTCATTGCACCACTTTCCACGTCTTTACTTTCCTCGTCCGGGAAGGTATGGTACACCGGCATTCCAAATATTGCCTCCTCCTCCATTTCATTTTCCGTGTATATTCTAAGTTAGACACCGAACAAGGCAATGGATGTTTTATGCCAATTCCCAGCTAGCCTGAATGAAACTGCACTTTCATCCCAAGGGTCAGAGTCTTCCATGCTAAATTTAAAAGATGCTAAAAATTCAAGAGTTAGTTCATAAACGGAAGGTCTATTTTGTGAGAATAAACGTTTCCACTGAACACTTAATAAATTATTATATCTTTCTAGCTGTCCGACTGCCGCTAGTGTTTCTTCATCTGCTTGTAAGTGGGATCTTTCGACCCTTTGTAGCAATCTTTGAAGTCTATCATGACACCATCTCTCGCGGCTCCCTTCAAAATGTAAGAATGAATGATCCATGATCCTGAAATTTTAAAAATAAGTTAATCTACACAAGACAAATTTCTTAAGCAGTTTCATGGTGTTAGTGAAAGTTATATGTTTTTTAAGACATAACATCATAATGATTTAATTCATGTTCAAATATAGTTAAAAATTTATCATCCAAGGAAAAAAATTTTGAACATGGGGGTGCGCTTTGTAAAACGTGGGGGTGCGGTTAACATGTTTAGGCATGAAATCTTGACTCGAGCAATCGTGGTTTTGTTTGTAAATCGTTGATTAAGCATGGGTTTAACATTTTCTTGCTTTAAAAATTAAAGATTATACGTTTAACATTTTAATCATTTGTTAATAATTCAAGATACTCAAAATATATATATTGTTTTACATCACTTGAGAATTCTTGTAACTTGAACATGATTAACTAAGGTTTCACCACGAATTATGAAGATAGTCTCGTTAATAACAAAAGAAAACAACTAATTAACTAACTAAACATACTAATATATAACTAAACACACTAATTAACACTAATCTACTACAAGAATAAACATGAACAAGTAGGTTAAAAGCATTCATCATTCCATAACACGTTTAAGAGCAAGTGTTTACACATAATTGCTAGGATTTCGGTTGTTTAGAGACCTAATCACCTAACTACATGTAAATGACTTTCATAATCATAGGAATTAGCATACTAACCTCTTGGTCAATTACTCTTGCAAGAACACTTAAAAAGATGAAAGAAAAATGGAAAACAAGATGGAATTGAAGGTGGATACGACTTTGCAGGCAAATTAGTTCGGTTTTTATCATGCAAAATTGATGGGAAACAAGACAAAATGCTGAAAAATGTCAGGTGGTGTCATGTTTTGTCGAACACGGGGGCGTGCCTCTTTAAGCATGGGGCCGTGTTCATGTGTATCGTTCGGTTTCAGTCTTTTGTTGTTCCGTTTTTCTGTTTTGCGCATTATGTAATTTTCTCGGTTAAGTTTTATCACTTCCAAATCATCAAAAAAGATACGAAAATAGTCCTATAGTTAAATAACACAAGCCAAATTGAAAATTAGAATCCCTAGGATCCTACGGTTACAAGATACGTTAAAATCCGAGAATCTGAAACAGCAAAACCAGACTCTTTAACGCGCAACAGCGCACTTAACACATCACGTAATGCTTTCTAAAAGAAACCTCCACACATTTCGTGTGGAAGGTTTGGCATGGGATAGTGAGAAGTGCGGTTGCTCAATTCCGAAAGCTGCCGGTTAGTGGAAATGAGTTCCTCGCTCATCTGTTGAACTTTTTGGATAAGTTCAGCTAAGCGTTGGGAAGCAACGAGGTTCATTTCAGTCAATTGCTTGATTATTTCATGCATTTTGAAGAAATATTCTTGAGTCGTCGGCTATCGTGTTGCAGAACACGGTTTCTTCGCAGGATTCCAGTTTGAGCTTCCGTGACTTGATTCTTTCATTTTTTAGACGTTTTTGAGCAGGAATAAGTGTGATGAAAGAATGGAACAAGTGTGGTATTTATACATAGGTCGTGAAAAGTGAGCACGGGGGCGTGCTTGGCTAGGCACGACCCCGTGCTTGTCAGAATTCGTCTTAAATTCGACCTGTAACGTTCCAGAGTCGTCAGCGGAGATCGTGGAAAAAATTTGTTAGAGACACGGGGGCGTGCTTGATGAGGCATGACCCCGTGCTTGTGCTTGTGACGTCCTAAAAATTGTTAAAAAAAAGTAAGAAAAATTTATGTACAGGTGCCGCGTTTTAGTTTCGGGTCTTTGGCATGACCCTTTCCCCACACTTAGTTTTCGTCGGGGCGGAGGTGTAATTCCTCCGAATGAATCTTGGTTGGTCCATCGTTATACGGTTTCAAACGATGACCATTTACTTTGAAACTTAAACCTGCGTGGTTGTAAATTTCAATGGCACCATTCAGAAACACGTTTTTGATCGTATAATGTCCAGACCAACGTGATTTCAGTTTTCCGGGAAATAAACGTAAAAGAGAGTTATACAGTAAGACACGTTCTCGCACATGAAATTGTTGTGTGCTCTTTAATCGAGCGTCGTGGAATTTCCTTGTCTTTTCTTTGTAAACCCTAGCGTTTTCGTATGCTTGTTCCCTCAATTCCTCCAATTCGTGAATTTGTAGGAATCGATTCTTTCCTGCAAGGTGCTGGTCCAGGTTTGCTGCTTTAAGTGCCCAAAAGGCCTTGTGCTCTATTTCTACAGGTAGATGACACGACTTCCCATAAACTAGTTTAAACGGTGTTGTGCCGATGGGAGTCTTATAGGCTGTTCGAAAAGCCCATAATGCATCATCTAACTTTGTAGACCAGTCCTTGTGATTTTGACCTATAGTGTTCTCAAGGATTCGTTTGATACCTCAGTTAGTGACTTCGGCTTGCCCATTTGCTTGTGGATGGTAAGCAGTTGTAAAGCGATGGTGAACTCCATAACGTGCCATTGATCTTTCAAGATGATTGTTACAGAAATGAGTTCCTCGGTCACTAATCAGAGATTTGGGGGCACCAAATCAAGAAAATAGTTTCTTAAGGAATTTGACAACGTTCCTGGCATCATTAGTAGGCAGGGCTTGAGCTTCACCCCATTTTGAAACGTAATCAACTGCTACCAAGATGTACAATTGCCAAATGACACCCGGAATGGCCCCATGAAATCAATACCCCATATATCAAATACCTCGCATACTTGAACTGGTTTCTAAGGCATCTCATCCCGTGTTGAGATATTGGTTGCTCTTTGACATATATCACATGTGCGTACCATGTTATGAGCATCTTTGAAGATCGTGGGCCAGTAAAATCCAGAGTCGAATACTTTCTTGGCTGTTAAGGTTGCTCCATGGTGTCCTCCTGTGGGTCCTTTATGACAGTGCCTTAGAATTTGTTCTGCTTCACTTCCGTATACGCATCTTCGAATGAGTTGGTCTGCACCGATTCTGAACAGATATAGGTCCTCCCAATAGTAATGTTTGATATCAGTAAAGAACTTCTTCTTTTGCTGATAAGTCATTCCTTTGAGAAGGATTCCGCTTGCTAAGTAATTTGCAAAATCGGCAAACCAAGGATGTTCATCGATTGAGGATTGAATGTGCATAAGGAATTCATGAGAAAAATTGTCGTTTATTTTGGCTTCCTCAATTTGTGAAGGACTTGAATCCTCAAGACGCGAGAGATGATCAGCCGCTAGATTTTCCGCTCCTTTCTTATCACGAATTTTGATATCAAATTCTTGAAGCAGAAGTATCCAACAAATTAATCTCGGCTATGCATCTTGTTTGTTGAACAAATAACGAAGGGCTGCATGATCGATGTAAACAATTGTCTTTGAAAGGATGAGATACGAGCTGAATTTGTCGAATGCGAAAACTACCGCAAGAAGTTCTTTTTCGGTGGTAGTGTAGTTTTCTTGTGCGTCGTTTAGGGTTTTGCTCGCATAATGAATTGGGTGAAATTGCTTGTCTTTTCTTTGTCCTAATACAGCTCCTACCGCGAAATCGCTTGCATCGCACATGAGTTCAAATGGTAGCGTCCAATCTGAGGAAACCATGATTGGAGCAGTTACCAATTTCTCCTTAAGCAATTTGAATGCATTAATGCATTCATCTAAAAATACGAATTGCGCTTCTTTCTCCAGAAGTTGAGTCATTGGTCGAGCGATTTTGAGAAATCTTTTATGAAACGATGGTAGAATCCTGCATGTCCTAGGAAACTTCTGATGTCTTTCACGGTTGTGGGATGCGGAAGTTTAGAAATAGTGTCGACTTTGGCTTGATCGACTTCAAGCCTCGCTCGAGAGATTTTGCGTCCTAACACTATTCCTTCCGTAACCATGAAGTGGCACTTTTCCCAATTTAAAACAAGGTTGGAGTCTTCACATCTAACCAGCATCTTTTCCAGGTTTTCAAGACATTGCTCAAATGAGTTTCCAAAGATGGAGAAATCATCCATGAAAACTTCCATTGAGTGTTCAATCATGTCATGAAAAATTGCAACCATGCATCTTTGAAATGTAGCAGGAGCATTACACAATCCAAAGGGCATTCATCGATAAGCAAATGTGCCATATGGACAGGTGAATGTTGTCTTTTCTTGATCTTCGGGAGCAATAGGAATTTGGAAATAACCTGAGAAACCGTCCAGGAAACAATAGAACATTTTTTCAGACAATCTCTCAAGCATTTGGTCGATGAAAGGAAGAGGGAAGTGATCTTTCCTTGTGGCGTCATTGAGTTTGCGATAGTCTATGCAAACTCTCCATCCTGTAACCGTACGAGTGGGAATAAGCTCATTCTTCTCGTTAGTTACAACAGTTATTCCTCCTTTCTTTGGAACAACTTGGACGGGACTGACCCAAGGCGAATCAGAAATAGGGTAAATCAAACCGGCATCTAGCAATTTGATTACTTCTTTCTTCACCACCTCTTCATGCTCGGGTTTAAACGTCTTTGAGGTTGAATGACGGATTTGAAGTTCTCCTCCATCAATATTTTATGAGTGCAAAAGGATGGATTGATTCCCTTGATATCCATGATTTTCCACGCAATTGCTCGTTTGTGAGCCTTAAGCACATTGAGCAACTTGTTCTTCTCATCAATTGATAAGGCGGATCAGATTATGACAAGAAGTTGAGATGTGTTTCAAGAAAAGCGTATTCGAGATGAGATGGAAGTTCTTTGAGCTCTAAGACTGGAGGGTCTTCGATAGAAGGTTTGGCTTTTGGTTCTAAGTCTTGCTCAATGATTTCAAATGCTTCTTGATGAAATGATGTTTCGTCAACTTCAATTCTGGAATGGTTTGGTTCTCACAGATGGGTTCGGTTATTGTGACTTCTATTAATTGAGTATTGCAAGCTTCATTTTGAAGGGCTTCCTTCAAATGACAACTTATAATCGAATCGCAAGCATCAACGTAATAGAGTGAGTCATCATGATGTTGAGGGTGTTTCATGGATTGGCCTATATCGAAAGTTACTTCCTCCTCGTCTACTCTAAGCGTGAGTTTGCCTGTACAAACATCAATGAGGGCTCGAGCAGTCGCTAAGAAAGGTCAACCTAGGATAAGAGGAACATTTTTGTCCTCATCCATGTCTAGGATCACAAAATCAACGGGAAATACGAATTTATCAATTTTAGCTAAGAGATTTTCAACTATGCCCCTCGGATATTTGACAGAACGGTCAGCTAATTGGATGCTCATACGGGTAGGTCTAGGTTCACCTAAATTTAATTTTTCAAAAACCGCATAAGGCATAAGGTTAATGCTTGCACCTAAATCAGCTAACGAATTAGTGACAGAAAGATTTCCTATTAGGCAAGGTATGGTGAAACTTCCTGGATCAGTCATCTTTTGAGGTAGTTTGTTTTGAAGAACTGCAGAGCATTCCTCATTCAAAACCACGTGTGATAACTCTTCCAGCTTCTTTTTGTTTGACAAGACATCTTTTAGAAACTTAGCGTAGTTTGGCATTTGTGCTAAGGCCTCCACCAAGGGCAGATTGATGTGGAGTTGCTTGAATAACCCAAGGAATTTGCCATATTATGCCTCCATTCTTTGTTGTCTCAAACGACCTGGATATGGAGGTGGTGGAACATAAGGTGGTGGTGGAACGTATTTCTTTGCTGGTTCTTCAAAAATAACAGGTTGCTTTTGCTAATCACTCGCATTACTTGGAGTTTCAGTTTCTACTTCTTCAAGGATGGGTTGTAATGCGGGTGCATCACCTTGAGTGGTTTTGCCACTCCTGGTGGTGATGGCTTTGACTTGAGCATTAGGATTTGTCACAGTGCTGCTGGGCAAAGCTCCTTGAGGTCTTTCAGAGAGTTGTTGTGCTATTTGACCTACTTGGTGCTCTATGGTCTGTAATGATGCTTTGTTACTTTTGATGTCAGCTTCGTTTCTTTAGAACCTCTCCTCATTTCTTCGATCAGATTTCTGGATGTACTCATTTGTGGCTTGTGTGGTTAACAACAATTATTGCAATAAGTCTTCCATTGATGATGCTCCACGGTCTTGGTTACTACTGCTTGGACCTTGATATGGTGGTTTCTGTTGTTGGTAAGGTGGCCTTCGGCTGAACCCAGATGATTGTTGGTTATTGCTAGCATCTCTGTAATTCTAGTTGTTTCTCCAATTTGAATTGTATGAGTTGTTTGGGCCTCCTACGTAGTCAACATCTTCAACCATCATAATTCCTTGTGGGCACTCGTTGATCTTGTGTGAATTTCCACATGTGTTGCATCGTGTTGGAGTTTTCTTTAACTCGCTTTGCAATTGTTCAAAATTTTTTGTTAGAGCTTCTAATTGGGCTGCAATTAGGGTTTCAGAGTCTACTTGATGAGTACCTTTAGAACTGGGTTTGGTTCTTAAAGGATTGTAAGCAAAGCTCTTCTTAGCTGCTCTTTCTAAGGCTTGATATGCTTCTGTTGGCGTGACACTTCCGAAATCTCCTCCCGCACTTTGGTCTACTGCTTGCTTGTGACACTGCAGCCACAGATCAAGTCCGTGATGTGGCCATCTCCGAAGGAGACTTTTCTATCTCTCCCATGCTGCGTGTAATGATTCATCGTTGTCTTGGCGGAAACTCGTGATGCTGCTTCTTAGTTTGGCAGTGCGATCGGGTGGAAAGTATTTCAAAAGGAATTGTTCAGCCATTCCCGCCCATGTGGTGATGGAACCAGGCAAAAGTGAATCAAGCCAATCGATGGCTCGGCCTCAAAGTGAAAATGGAAAAAGTCTTAGTCGAACGGCGTCGTCTGAACAGTTATTGATTTTGAAGGTCGAACAGATACGAAGGAATCGTGAGATGTGAGCATTAGGATATTCGTCTTGTAACCCATGGATCTGAACAGAGTTTTGTACGAGTTGGATAATACTAGACTTAATCTCGAAATTGTTGGCCGCTATTGCTGGTTGGACAACACTAGACTCATAACCATCTATTGACGGTGTGGCATAGTGTGTCATCTTCATTTCCTCGTCTTGGTTAGCCATGTCTTCTTCGGATGGTGTATCTTCCAAAATGTCTTCTTCAATGACTGGTGCTTCTTGTTGTGATCTTTTGCGCAATCTTTGACGGAAAAGTCGTTCGGGTTCCGGAAGAGGCGGAACAAGTTCAGAACTAGACGAGTCAGACATACACTAACTCAAGGAAGCATAAACTAACTAAGGCTTAAAATGAATCAGGCAAAAATAACTAAACTAACTACGGCAAACTACCTAAAAATAAAAATGAAGTTTAAACAAAAATATATTAACAGGTTATATGCAAGATAGTCAAAAATTTAGTTCGTCTTTCAAACTGCCGTGTGTCCCCGGAAATGGCACCAAAAACTTGATGGGTGCAGATAGTATATATATTTTGATAAAGATTTATTGCACAGATTCAGTTTTAATTGGTTGTTACTAATACTAAACCACACACACAAAAGGCAGTGTACCTGTCGTGAGGTAATATAGTGTTGGTAAGAACCGAGTATCAATCTGTGGACACACCTAGCCTACTCAACAAACTTGATGTTTGACTATTAGATTTGGTTTTTGTTAAATAAAGTGATAACTTGCATTTGAAAAGATTTTAGGGTTTAAAAATACACAATAATAAAAAGAAAGTAAACTAAGAGTTGAAGCGTTTGGATTTAAAATCATGGAATAAAAGTTATCATCCTAATTAGACTCCACTTATGTAATTGTGATGAATTGGTGATGCGATTTAAAGATATTGATCAATGTAATTATGTTAATGTTTATAAAGATGAGCCGGCGCGATTTCTCATCTATCCTGCTGCCGTAGTGACTTGATACTGTCAGGCTGAGTTTACTGCTCAGATCAAAGCCCTAGTAATGTAGATGAATCTCTTGTGTCCTATTTGACATACGATTTCTGAAAATATAATTTAATGTTAAAAAGAGAGTTGATCAGGTTCCTTCCTAACATACCATTAATTTTAGAAAACCGTAACAGTTATTGAAGTTTTCGAACTAATAAAAGGGAACCCGCAAATGATCAGAAAGTTAAAGTGATATGATTTCTAATAACCATTTCTAGTTCATTAGCCATAGATTTATTATGAAGACCGGTTTCGCGAATGAAAGTTAATCGTACGGTTTTCAACCTTGTATGACAATAACAATCACAAACCATAAATTTATAACTTCCCGTTCAAATGTAGATGCTACCCATCAATAGTTTTCCCAAGACCACCATAACATTAACATAATATTTATCACACCATTAGTTCATCACAAATTACATAAGTTTCATCCGATTAGGATGATAAATAGAGTTTAGCTCATAATGAGCTTTAACATAACAAAATAACAAAGAAGATAGATAAGTGATCATCGGTGAAATGGAACAATCAAACCGATAATCCACAATGGATGACGTTTAGGTGATCCCAAGCTTCTTCCATGTGTTGTATGCACCTCCCGAGCCTCCGAATGATCTTGAAGTCTTGATTCCCGAGAGAATTCTGCAGAGTAACTCTCCCACCAAAGCTTGCCAAAAATGGTGAGCTTAGGCTTTTATTTATAGGCTTTCCGGAGTGTTTAAGCACGGCCCCGTGCTAGTACAATGCTTACGAAAGTTGGTCGGCTCGTACATGCAGGTTGTGTCGGGCACGGCCCCGTGCTAAATGGGGCACGACCCCGTGTTGGAGGTGGGGCATGGCCTTGTGCCTTATGGGGCACGGCCCCGTGTCTACTCTTAGGGAACAGTACTTTTTGTCCTGTCAGATGTCCAAGCACGGGGGTGTGTTAATTTAGCACGGGGGGTGTGTTTTTGGCAAGGCATGGGGGCGTGCTTAATGAGGCACGGCCCCATGCTTGGAGTCCAAAACTCGGATCACTTCAATTTCTTGTTAAATATACTCCTTTTGTCCATTTTGCCCTTTTAAACACCTGAAAACACAATTTAACACTTTTAAGTACATTTACATCATTTTAAGGAAGATGAAAGACTCATCACTATTTGATTTAGATAGAAATCATGAAACTTCTCCTGAGGGAGATGTTTCTTGCAAATTCCTCTTGTACATGTTCCCTTTCCTGGGGGCTCTGAGCAAGATGTGCTCATGAGGAATGACCATTCCGGGCCTGATAATAATGAACTCATGCTTAGTAAAGAGCATGTTATGACTCTGATCACAAAATTGGGATACACTCAGAAGATTGTACCCAAGTTCCTTAACAAAGTTTACCTTCTTAATGTTGAGCTTACCATTTGTGACCTTGCCCCTTCCTATAATGTAACCTCCTGAATCTCCTCGAAAAGCAACTGGTCCTCCATCGATTGTTTCAAACTTTTAGAGTAGTGACCTATTTCATGTCAAGTGCCTGGAACAGCCACTGTCAATGATCCATACATTTTTGTTTGTCTTGAGTTGTTCCTGCACAAAAAAGATGATTAGTTACATTTGGAAACCCAAGCCTCATTGGTCTTGGGCTTATCAAAAGAAGTTGAAGACAATGCAACAATAATTGATCCTATAGTCATGCTAGGAGGATCATTTGTTGATGTTGATGAAGCGCTTTTAGCCACTTGGTCATTCTTTGTCTTCCACACCACCTTTGGAAGCTTAGACTTGACCATCAATACTTTGGAAGTTTTGTTGACTTCGGAAGTTTTAATGACTGAACCTTCAAAATATCTTGCTTTCACTATAGCAGGCTTCAGTGCTTCGGAAGTATTCCTTTCTTCCGAGACCAAATTTTATTCCGAAGGCAAGTTTCCACTTGTATTCTTCTTCATTTTGGAGCTTCCGAAGGAAAAAGATTTTCCTTCTGAAGCTTGCTTCTTCTTCTCAACATTCTTAGAAGTTTCTTTCTTGGTTATGTGGAGAGTACTCTTTGGATTGTAATTACAATCCTTAGCAAGATGAGAAGTACTCCCACACATAACACAGTCCATTTTCTTCCTTCTTGGAGTCTTCTTCTGAGAACATGGCTGAACTTGATCACTTTCCTTCTCCGTCTTTATCTTTGCAGATGTTGTGGCAATTCTTTTGGGGATAGAACTACCTTTGAAGCTAGATGGTTCAGGTTGTACAGCAGTGGTGCATAACTGATCAGCCTTCTTCTTGATGATGGGGTGATTTGGACATGAACTAGAACTCCTTTTGTTGGAGTTCAAGTTTGTGTCTTCAGCCTTAACCACTTCAAATCCTGCAGAGATGAAGACTTGTTTCTCTGCAGAGTTGAAGGTGGTCTTGATCTCTTGAGCCTTCTTGGACTTTCTCTTGGCTTTCCTGATCAAGTTCTTTCTCCTAGACTTGGTCATCCCAACAGCTTCACTCTCTTCAGAGGCATGGTGACCCTTCTTAGAATACTCTTCTTCACTCTTTTCAGAGTCACTCTTCACCATCTCCTCTTTAGTCAAGGAATCTATGAGGGGAAGCTCATCTTCACAAGTTCCACACCTAGGAGATCTTACCGACAAGATTGTGTGTGGAGGAACTATCTCACTTGATCCCAGTCCCTGCTTGTTTTGATAACAAACTTTTGCATGCAAGGATGAAGATATTATGTTCTTGAAGGTCTCTTCTTCAAGAACACATTTTTCTGCCTTGGCTTTGCTGATCACAAGCTTAGCCTGGCATTCGGTCAACTTAGTTATGTGGTCTTTGATCTTAGTCTGTAGTTTGTGTGCTCATATTTAAGAGTTGAAATGGTTTTCTCTAAGTCCTCTATCTTTAGTTTATAATCATTTTTAGCTCTTTTAAAATAAGCTTTTAAGATATTTAAGGACTCAAGATCAGATCTCATTTCTAAGTTATAGGACCTGTATCTATTTACTTTAGCAATACATTCAGAAGTACAAAGATGTTCCAATAAATTGGCTTCATCGTGGTGTGCCATGAGTGCTTGGTTTGGACAAGCATCTTCCACCTAAAAGCTCCAGTCAAAGCCTCCTTCTTCAACAGCAACTGCAGCTTGCTGCTTTGGCTTCTCATTCTAGGGAGCTCTATAAATGTAGTGTGGTCTGGCTTGTGTTTGGCCACCATTTGTCCTTGTTGCCTTACACTTCCTTGCAAAGTGTCCCATCTGGTTACAATTGTAAAACTTACTTTGCTTTATCCAGCCAAACAAAATTTCCACGGGCTGCATTGCTTGGAAACTTCCTCCAGTCCTCTTGTAGAATTCTTGGCTCTATGAGTGAGAAGAGCCATCTGCTGAAACTATCTCCATGTACTCCAGATCATCTGGATGGATACAGTCCCAAGACTTCAAGGGTGAAAAAAAGTTTCCCGTGGTTTCATCAGCAGAGACAAAAGCATGAGATGAACTTGTCGTCTTGGAAAGGACTTCCTTGAGTGCAGCTTTTACTTGGAGTCTCTGGGAGGTGATGAAAATGAACCTTTTGTGAGTTTCAGGGGTAGCATATAATAGATCTGTGGGTTCAATGCTTTTCTTTCAACCACATGGAGGGCTGAACTTAGTTGATTGCTAGAGTACCAGATGAGTTTTGCATGTTCATCTCCATCTGGTATCCACGAGAATACCATACAACTCTGTAAGAGTAAGAGTCTTAAGGTTCTCAGTCCTCTTGATAACAACACGATAATGTGTCTATTATCTAGGAAAAGAGGACATGAACTTCCTCACAATGTCCCTGTTCTCAAGAGTTACTCCAACATCCATTAGAGTATCCATAATCTCAACATACCTGAAGTATTATTGGTCATGTTCTCACCTACTTTGAAGGTGAAGTTTTCAAACTGCTGCTTTAGGAGATCCTTCTTGTTCTCCTTTGCTTTATTCAAACCCTCATACATGAGCTTCAGTGCTCCTATAGTTGTTGGCAGTTTACACTTCTTGAAGCCTCTATAGATGGAGTTGGAAGAGCAGTTTGAAGGGCAGTCATGGCTTTTGATCAATCTCTATTCTTTTCTGTCTTCTTAGAATAATCAGCCACAGCCTTTGGAATCATACCACCACCAGTAGCAGAAGTGGTGCTTGGTATGTAAGGTCCTTGAACAACAAAGTCTCACATCCTGGAGTCTTGAGACTTGATAAAGTCTTCTGGTGGATCTAGAAAGGCTAGTGAACCAAAACCAAATCACTTAGACTATTTGGTGCAACTAATAAAGGACTTCGGGGGGGCCACAACGGGTGCATGACATCAGAGTGATAGACACAATCTCCTATCCACGAATGACTTGTACAAACTTCTCAGCACTACTTCAGGAAAGAAGAACAAGGAATCAGATAAGCATCTTCTGTCCCTAGTGTTGAAGGTTTTGATAAGGAGAAATAAGTGTGGTTTTGGTAGTATCAGCTGTCACACCCCAACCTTGACGGCGGAAACGTCGAGGAGTGAGAGTTAAGATCGTTCACAGCCACATAACGCTTATTTAACCCAAATATATATAAACATAAGTTCCAATTGTACCATTACATTCATAAGTCTCAAAGAAATTAAAAGCATACATAAAATGTAACAAGTCATTTATTTCATTTATTTATCTAGGTCCATTTCTAGATGTGCAAGCTGCAAAGAGTAGAAATCAAACTTGAGTATTTCCTGAAACATGTTAAAAAATAAAAATATCAACAATAATGTCGACGAGATTTCCATAGTTTGAAATACATAGATATATTAAAGATGGCAATTCATGTCATAAGTTAGAGAGCAAAGTAACTAGGGAGATAAGAGCAGAATGCACAATCAAACCTTGACAAAGTTTTACAAGTCTCAAACGTTTACAAGCATATACGATTAGCAGTGTACTTGGATAAACCAAGCAGGCTTGTCAGGCCCATAGATCTATGACGTCGCCAGCTAGCAATAGCTAATGATTGTACATATATTCGACATTACATGGTAGCTACAATGATCAACTAACCATAACATACAAGTGAATTGCCATATGTTTACAAGCATCAAACTTGTTTACAAGTGCAATGTTTATATGGTAACATGTTTCACCCCAAAGTGTAAAATGTGCAAAAAGGGGGTATAGAAATACTCACATGATCAATAAGTATAAATGACGATTAATAAGAGTAATAATAGGCGTCGTTCCAAACGTAACCGTCACGGACACCTAATTATATAATTACAAGATTTACGTATTAATAATAAGTTTAATGAATTAACGAGAATTAGGGTTTCAAGTTGGTATTTGGGGGTTTTTTTAACTAAATTAATTAAAATAAAATAGTTAATTATGCTTTGTTTCAATGAGAAAAATAAAATATACTAATTGAGCATTTTTGTATAAATAAATGCAAAGAAAAAATAATTAGTAATAAACTTTAATTATAAGTTTGAATAAGCTTTTATAACTTTTAAAATATTCATCATTTAAACAATAATATAGAGATTTGTTTGAACAATTAATTAAATGATTTAACCCACTATTTAAAGTCTATTTATAAGAAATAAACTAAATATATTATTTGTCAAAATATTTAATAAAAATACAGAAATATTTCATAAAATAAATTATAGAAAAATAATGTGGTGTCTTAAATTAAACAATTTTATAAACTGATTTTTATAAATTTAAAAAAAAATAGATTTAAATTGATGGCCTAAAAGGCTTAAAACAAAGACATGAGGGTCCCCGGGTTCGAACCCGGAACCTCATGTTTAGAACACATACACCTTAACATTGAACCAAGGCCTCACCCGCGATTTATTTTGGTTTGCAAATTCTTATAAGCGCAAATTAAGAGTTTTCCCCAAATACTTAAACCCTAATTCCAATTCAATTCAAATTGAAGCATAAATGTTGATGGTTACTGTAATTGACATGGGGCTTTTGCTCTCCATGTCAAATCGAGTGTGTGTATGTGATTAATTACCCGAATAATGAAGAATGGAGGATGAACAGAACGAAGAACAGACGCGGCCTTGTCGAAACCGGTTTAACGTGTAAATGTGGATAATAATCCAATTCGTTTGACAGGAATCTTCCAAGAGTCACAGTGATCAAAAGCCCTCTATTAATTTCTGTTTAATTTGCTCAGAAGATGGACCTCGATTAAGATGCAGTTAGCGGCAAAGGAGAGAAACGAAAGTGATGTTCGTGGTGTGTTTCAGGTGAAATTGGAATAGATAATCGTTTAGGAATAGCTTAACGATCATATTGGTTCAATTAATTAGGTTATTATTAGATTTTAATTGCCGAACAATTGGCGTTTGAGAATAATCGGTTACTCGACTCTAATCGGCCTCATAACCGCCACTTGAACTCAATTAAAGCTCACAATCAAGTTCGAATCGGTTTCGCGAATCAATTGAAACGGTTTGGGTTAAATAATTCGAAGGGTTAATGGGTTTTAAGACCTCGGAGAGGTCGGCTGGAGGGTGGCCGGAGAGTACCAGCGGAATTACGGGAGAAAGAAAGAAAAGGGGTTTTGGGTTTTAGTTAATTACACAATCAGTCCCTATAGTTTTGTTCTTATTATTTTATGTCCAAACATAAATGTTATAGTTCATTAATTGGCAAATATACCCCTAAACTTTATGTACTTTAAGTTCAACCATTTTGAATAATTTGTTCTAATTTATTTATATCATCATGATTATTAATTATTATATTATTATTATTATTATTATTATTATTATTATTATTATTTTATTATTATTATTATTATATTATATTACTTTTACTATTATTATTATTATTATTATTATTATTATTATTAGTATTATTAGTATTAGTATTTATTATTATTATTAGTATTATATTATTATTATTATTATTATGATTATTATTATTATTAATTATTATCATTATTATATTTTATTTAATATTTAACATTACTAATCTTCAAATTAAAGAATTAAAAGCAAATTAAGAAATAAGCATAAGTAATCCATAAGTTTCATAATGGGCATAAGCAGTCCTTACAAGAACTTAACAAGATTAACTTTTAATTTAACGAAAACAAGAGATGTTACAGTCTCCCCAACTTAAAGAATTTTGTCCCGAAATTAAAAGAAATGAAACTATACAAATAAGAACGGGTATTTCTTCTTCATGTGCTCCTCACGTTCCCAAGTAAATTCAGCGCCACAGTTTATTTTCCCAACGAACCCTGACGATTGGGGTGTTGTGGTTCTAGTCTTCTTCATTATGCGATCCATGATCTCAACATGTTTCTCGACAAAATGCAATGACTCGTCAATCTAGATGTCTTCCAACGGAACATGCAGATTTTCATCAGCCAAGCACTTTCTCAAATTTGAGACGTAGAACACAGGATGAACTCCACTAAGGTCGGAAGGTAGTTCTAGTTTATAAGCCACTTTCCCAATCTTTTCAGGATTTTGAAAGGTCCTACAAGTCTTGGAGCCAATTTGCCCTTCTTTCAAAGCGAACAACACCTTTCCACGGTGTGACCCTTAGAAGAACCATCTCCCCAACTTGGATTCTAATGGCTTACGTTGCTTGTCAGCATAACTTTTTGACGACTTCTCGCCACTTAAGGTTCTGCGGAATTCTTATGAGGATAATAGAGAAACTTTATCGATCGTCTCTTGTATAAGTTCAGGACCAGTGATGAAGTTTCACCAATGTCAGTCCAGCAGATCGGTGAACGACATTTACGACCAATAAAGCGCTTCAAACGGTGCCATCTTGATACTCGAGTGGTAACTATTGTTATACGAAAATTCCGCCAACGCTAGATGCGTATCCCAATCACCACCAAAGTCAAGACACACAGGCGTAGCAAATCTTCCAAGGTTTGGATCGTTCGCTCGGTTTGACGATCAGTTTGAGGATGGTAAGCCGTGCTTAGATCCAATTGAGTACCCAAGAGTTCTTGCATAGACGACCAAAAGTGTGAAGTGAAACGAGCATCTCGATCGGATATGATGTGCAGGGGTACCCCATGACGACTTACAATCTCATCAACGTATATACGAGCTAACCTTGATGTCTTGTAAGTGTCACGTATGGGTATAAAATGTGCCGATTTGGTCAATCGGTCAACGATCACCCATATGCTATCATGTCCTTGAGAGGTTCGGGGTAGCTTAGTTATGAAGTCCATGGATATGTGTTCCCACTTCCACATATGGATCTCGGGTTGCTCAAGTAATCCACTTGGACGTTGATGTTCGGCTTTAACCTCGTGCACGTGAGGCACTTAGCTACATAAGTCGCTATATATTTCTTCATTCCATGCCACCAATATTGACCACGCATGTCCATGTACATTTTATCAGAGTCAGGATGAATAGAATAACGAGTTTGATGAGCTTCGTTCATGATAAAGGTACGGAGGTTATCGCGATTTGGAACCCAAATTCGATTTGCGAAGTACATCAATCCATTAAGTTTCGTTTCCAATTGGGTTAGAAGATTATGCTCCAATTCATCCTTCATTCTTCCTTCTCGTTGTACCATTTGTTGAGCCTCCAAGATACTAGACTCGATGTCACTATCTATTCTCAGGTTTTGTAGCAGTACGGTAGTCTTGTTGACATCTAGTCGGATCTCAGTATCGAACTCACCCAAATTGTCAAACCATTGACGTCGATCGCGAATTTCTGGAATATGATCATCTTGTTGTGAATCTTTCGGCTTAGTGCAACGGTTACAACATTTGCTTTACCAGGATGGTAACGAATGTCACAATCGTAATCACTAATCAACTCCACCCAACGACGTTGTCTCATGTTGAGATCCTTTTGATTGAAAACGTGTTGAAGGCTTTTCTGATCGGTGTAGAATATACATTGTGTACCATACAAGTAGTGTCTCCAAATCTTCAAAGCAAAGACAACAACACTAAGCTCAAGATCATGTGTTGTGTAATTCACCTCGTGAACCTTTAGTTGTCTCGATGCATAAGCTATGACCTTCCCTCGTTGTATGGGAACACAACCAAGGCCTTGTTTAGATGCATCACAATAGACGGTGAAATCGTCATTACCATCGGGTAGGGTCAAGATAGGAGCATAGCACAACTTGTGCTTTAACGCTTCAAAAGCTTCTTCTTGCTCAGAACCCCACTCGAATGGTTTATTCTATTGAGTCAAAGAAGTGAGCGGCTTCGCGATCCTCAAGAAGTTGGCAATGAATCGCCGATAATAACCAGCAAGACCAAGAAAAGAACGAACTTTGGTAGGAGTTGTAGGAACACATCAATTCTTCACAGCTTCCACCTTTGCAGGATCAACGTGAATACCTTGGTTATTCACCACGTGTCCTAGAAATTGAACTTCCTCGAGCCAGAAGTCACACTTCGAGAACTTTGCGTACAATTGCTCTTCTTCAACAACTCAAGAACCAATCTCAAATGTAGTTCATGATCGGTGTTGGACTTGGAATAGATAAGTATGTCATCAATAAAGACGATCACAACTTGTCTAGATAAGGCTTGCATACTCGGTTCATGAGATCCATGAAGACAGCAGGAGCATTGGTTAAACCAAAACGCATCACCATAAACTCATAGTGCCCATAATGAGTACGGAACGCGGTCTTGGGATGTCATCATCATGGACTCGCAATTGTTGATACCAGATCCTAAATTGATCTTTGAGAAAATATCAGCTCCTTGAAGTTGATCAAACAAGTCATCGATGCGAGGAAGAGGATAACGATTCTTGATGGTAAGCTTGTTAAGCTCACGGTAATTGATGCACATACGAAATGTTCCATCTTTCTTCTTCACGAATAGAACAGGTGCACCCCAAGGCGAAGAACTAGGACAGATGAATCCCTTATCGGATAGCTCTTGAAGTTGACTAGAGAGTTCTTGCATTTCCGATGGTGCAAGCCGATATGGTGACTTAGCCACGGGATTTGCTCCGGTATCAAGTCAATTTTAAACTTGACTTAACACACGGGAGGTAGACCACTAAGGTCATCAAGAAAATACTTCAGGAAAGTCTCGTACGATAGGGACATCCTTAAGTTCTTTCCCTCTTGACTTTCGTGTTGAACACGTAAGCCAAGAAGGCCATATACTTCTTGCTTAAGCACTTTCGGGTTTGAGTGCAAGACATGAGCTTAAGCCCTTTGGAAGACTTTTCACCGAACACTTTCAAAGTATCTCTAGAGGGTAACGGTATACGAATGCATTCTCGAAACAAATGATCTCGGCATGGTGTTTGGCTAACCAATCCATACCAATGATGACGTCGAAGCTTCCAAGTTTTCATAGGAATAAGATCAATAAGGAAATCGTGTGTGTCAAGACTTAAGATGCAATCACGAATAACGACATCAACGGTGATCGATTCTCCATCAGCAAACTTCAACGGGTGAGAGGTCTTTCTAGTTTCGTATGTGGCTTAGCAAGTATGGGTTCAAACTCTAACGAAACAAAACTCTTATCGGCTCCAGAATCAAATAGGACATAGGCATACGTTTTATTAATAAGAAACATACCTATTCAATTTTAAAGGTATTTAAAGACGCAGGTAACACATGAAAAGAATTAGGTCACAAAAGTTAAGGTAAGTTAACATACCATTCACCACATCGTTGTTTGCTTGTGCTTGATTTGCGTTGATGTTGAAAGCACGTCCTCGGGCTTGTGGAACATTACCCACAAGACAAGGGCATTGTGGGCAAAAATGACCAGGTTCCCTACAGTTGTAGCAAACACGATTTGTGACCACGGCGGCATTGTTAGGTGCACGGTGGCAAGTTGCCACCAAATGACCATTTTTACCGCATAAGGTGCAGATACGACATGGTTGATTCCCGGATGGCGGTACCTACAGGTGTTGCACATAGGTTGAGGACCAGCATAGGCCCTAGCTCCAGGCATTTGTGCCACAGGTGTAGCCACATGTACCATTTGTCTTTGAGGTGGTTTGGGTGCAGCCACGGCATAGTGTGTGCCGGTGTAACTTGCGCTTCGTTGTTGTTGTTGTTAGACGGTTCAGCTTTGGTCTCTTAACAGCCTCGGTAGCCGTCTTTTCCACCTTCTTTGCACCCTTCACAGACATGGTGTCCGCTCGTATATGGTTCTCGGTGAGTTGAGCGGTGATAGTGATGGCTTCTTCTAAGTTGTGGGTCGGCTACCCACCACAGCATCTTGAATTTGGGGTGGTACACCCTTAATGAACTTCTCGATGTTGCGGGGGACAGTGTCGACCATATGAGGTTGCAATATACTCAACTCATGATGCCTAGTTGAGTAGGCCAAATGATCACCATCGTTTTGCTTCAAATTCCAGAATTCTTCCTCCAACTTTTGCAATTCGCTCCTCGGGCAGAACTTTTGGATCATGATTTCCTTAAATTCCTCCCAGGGCAATGCCAAAGCAACCTCAGTTTCACGGTTTCTCTTTTCACTATTCCACCATGTTAGTGCCCGTTGTTGAAGAACACTTGTGGCATAGCGAACCTTGAACTCGTTGGGGCACTCGCTAACAATGAACGTATTCTCCATACTTTCAAACCACTCGAGAAGTCCAGTGGCTCCTTCTTTTCCACTATAGCTAGTGGGTTTGCACGAGTTAAAGTGTTTGAAAGTGCAAGTACGATTGTTCCCTTGTTGATTGTTCCCGTTTTGGTTGTTGCTATTGTCTCCATTAGCACCGCTATTGTTCCCATTAGTGTTGTTGTTGCTATTAGCCATTAGAGTGCTATTAAGTTCAGCAACCATAGTTGGGATGACGGCAGCCATTTGCCGGGCAATCATGGCAGCTAGCTTACGGTTGGAACTTCCACGCTTTCCATGGTGACGAGACATGCTGGATATACAAAAATGGGTTAGTTACGGGAGTGAGGATAACAAAGGATAGTAGTTTAAACAAAGATAAGCTAAGGGTTGTAAGGTAGACGGAATGATTCCATTTGGCAACGCATTACCATTTGGAAACGTTGACACGTCAAGGTGAATTGACCCACTTACCTTAGAAACTTGTGTATATTGACCATAGTTTATCACTCATCCCAGAAATCCCCATGTAAGTATAACTAGTCCCGTAGGATTTATGCGATATGCTTGCCTTAGCCCGAGGGCCTTTTGCCAGGAAATCCAGAATACAGGTGTCTATGTGTCACACAAATTTCTTGAGTTCATGAAGTCAAAACCTTGATGAGATTTACATAGATTAGACATAAGTCTAAAGGTTCAAGTCATAAGCATAAGTATACGATTCCATGTGTCGTCGAGAATAAGATTAAGAAGTTTCATTTGTCGGGGAGAGTCAAAGAGTCAAAGTTAAGTTTAGGGAGACGAGTAACAAGGTTTAAACAATTACAAGGCAAACCTATGCTAAGGTATCAAGTTGCACATAAGTTTGGTATAGCATTATGTAACATGTAAACAATATATATATTTCCAAGAATATAAATATTATTCTATGAGGTTCATGCATAAGCTATAGTCTAGGTCACCATTTCTAATAACCTAAATCCCTATAGTTATGGGCTCTGATACAAATCTGTCACACCCCAACCTTGACGGCGGAAACGTCGAGGAGTGAGAGTTAAGATCGTTCACAACCACATAACGCTATTATTAACCCAAATATATATTAAACATAAGTTCTAATTGTACCATTACATTCATAAGTCTCAAAGAAATTAAAAGCATAACATAAAATGTAACAAGTCATTCTTATTTCATTTATTTATCTAGGTTCATTCCTAGATGTGCAAGCTTCAAAGAGTAGAAATCAAACATGAGTATTTCCTGAAACATGTTAAAAAATAAAAATGTCAACAATAATGTCGGTGAGATTTCCATAGTTTGAAATATATAGATATATAAAAGATGGCAATTCATGTCATAAGTTAGAGAGCAAAGTAACTAGGGATGTAAGACAGAATGCACAATCAAACCTTGACAAAGTTTTACAAGTCCCAAATGTTTACAAGCATATACGATTAGCTAAGTGTACTTGGATAAACCAAGCAGGCTTGTCAGGCCCATAGATCTATGATGACGCAAGGCTAGCAATAGTTAATGATTGTACATATATTCGACATTACATGGTAGCTACAATGATCAACTAACCATAACATACAAATGAATTGCCATAAGTTTACAAGCATCAAACGTGTTTACAAGTGCAATGTTTATATGGTAACATGTTTCGCCCCAAAGTGTAAAAATATGCAAAAAGGGGTATAGAAATACTCACATGAGTAATAATAGGCGTCGTTTCAAACGTAACCGTCACGAGACACCTAATTATATAATTACAAGATTTACGTATTTATAATAAGTTTAATGAATTAACAAGAATTAGGGTTTCAAGTTGGTATTTGGGGGTTTTCTTAAATAAATTAATTAAAATAAAATAGTTAATTATGCTTTGTTTCAATGAGAAAAATAAAATATACTAATTGAGCATTTTTGTATAAAGAAATGCAAAGGAAAAATAATTAGTAATAAACTTTAGTTATAAGTTTGAATAAGCTTTTATAACTTTTAAAATATTCATCATTTAAACAATAATATAGATATTGTTTGAACAATTAATTAAACGATTTAACCCACTATTTAAAGTCTATTTTATAAGAAATAAACTAAATATATTATTTGTCAAAATATTTAATAAAAATACAGAAATATTTCATAAAATAAATTTATAGAAAATAATGTGGTGTCTTAGAATTAAACAATTTTATAAACTGATTTTTATAAATTTTAAAAAAATGGATTTAAATTGATTGCCTAAAAGGCTTAAATCAAAAACATGAGGGTCCCCGGGTTCGAACCTGCCATTGAACCAAAGCCTCACCCGCGATTTATTTTGGTTTGCAAATTCTTATAAGCGCAAATTAAGAGTTTTCCCCAAATACATAAACCCTAATTCCAATTCAATTCAAATTGAAGCATAAAATGTTGATGGTTACTGTAATTGACATGGGGTTTTTGCTCTCCATGTCAAATCGAGTGTGTGTATGTGATTAATTACCCGAATGATGAAGAATGGAGGATGAACAGAACGAAGAACAGACGCGGCCTTGTCGAAACCGGTTCAAAGTGTAAATGTGGATAATAATCCAATTCGTTTGACAGGAATCTTCCAAGAGTCACAGTGATCGAAAGCCCTCTATTAATTTCTGTTTAATTTGCTCAGAAGATGGACCTCGATTAAGATGCAGTTAGCGGCAAAGGAGAGAAACGAAAGTGATTTTCGTGGTTGTTTCAGGTGAAATTGGAATCGATAATCGTTTAGGAATAGCTTAACGATCATTTTGGTTCAATTAATTAGGTTATTATTAGATTTTAATTGCCGAACGATTGGCGTTTGAGAATGATCGGTTACTCGACTCTAATCGGCCTCATAACCGCCACTTGAACTCAATTAAAGCTCACAATCAAGTTCGAATCGGTTTCGCGAATCAATTGCAACGGTTTGGGTTAAATAATTCGAAGGGTTAATGGGTTTTAAGACCTCGCCAGAGGTCGGCCGGAGGTGGCCGGAGAGTACCACCGGAATTACGGGGAGAAAGAAAGAAAAGGGGTTTTGGGTTTTAGTTAATTACACAATCAGTTCCTGTAGTTTTGTTCTTATTATTTTATGTCCAAACTTAAATGTTATAGTTCATTAATTGGCAAATATACCCCCTAAACTTTATGTACTTTAAGTTCAACCATCTTGAATAATTTGTTCTAATTTATTAATATCATCAAGATTATTATTATTATTATTATTATTACTACTATTACTATTACTATTACTATTGCTATTGCTATTGCTATTGCTATTGCTATTGCTATTTGCTATTGCTATTGCTATTGCTATTGCTATTGCTATTGCTATTGCTATTGCTATTGCTATTGCTATGCTATTGCTATTGCTATTGCTATGCTATTGCTATGCTATTGCTATTGCTATTGCTATTGCTATTGCTATTGCTATTGCTATTCCTATTGCTATTCCTATTGCTATTCCTGTTGCTCCTGTTGCTATTCCTGTTGCTATTCTGTTGCTATTTCTGTTGCTTTTGCTGTTGCTTTTGCTGTTTTTTGTTGCTGTTGCTGTTGCTGTGCTGTTGCTGTTGCTGTTGGGTGGCTGTTGCTGTTGCTGTTGCTGTTGCTGTTGCTGTGTGCTGTTGCGTGATGTTACTGGGCTGTTACTGTTACTGTTACTGTTACTGTGACTGTTACTGTTACTGTTACGATTACGGGGACAATTAGGGACAAGGACTACGACTAGAGACGACTAGGACGACGACGAGGACGACGACGAGGACGACGACGAGGACGACGACGAGGACGACGACGAGGACGACGACGAGGACGACGACGAGGACGACGACGAGAGACGACGAGGACGAGGACGAGGGACGAGGACGAGGACGAGACGAGGACGAGGACGAGGACGAGGACGAGACGAGGACGAGGACGAGGACGAGGACGAGGACGATACGAGGACGAGGACGAGGACGAGGACGAGGACGAGGACGAGGACGAGGACGAGGACGAGGACGAGGACGAGGACTAGGACGAGGACGAGGACGAGGACGAGGACGAGGACGAGGACGAGGACGAGGACGAGGACGAGGACGAGGACGAGGACGGACGAGGACGAGACGAGGACGAGGAGAGGACGAGGACGAGGACGAGGACGAGGACGAGGACGAGGACGAGGACGAGGACTAGGAACGAGGACGAGACGAGGACGAGGACGAGGACGAGGACGAGGACGAGGACGAGGACGAGGACGAGGACGAGGACATGACGAGGACGAGGACGAGGACGAGGACGAGACGAGGACGAGGACGAGGACTAGGACGATTACGATTACGAGACGAGGACGAGGACGAGTAGGACGAGGACTATACTATTACTAGACTAGTACGATTACTATTACGATTACTATTACTATTACTATTACTATTACTATACTATTACTATTACTATTACTATTACTATTACTATTACTATTACGAGTACTATTACTAGACTATACTATTACTATTACTATTACTATTACTATTACTATACTATTACTATTACTATTACTATTACTATTACTATTACTATCATGATTACTATCATGATTACTATCATGATTATTATCATTATTATTATATTATTATTATTATCATTATTATATTTTTTTAATATTTAACATTACTAATCTTCAAATTAAAGAATTAAAAGCAAATTAAGAAATAGGCATAAGTAATCCATAAGTTTCATAATGGGCATAAGTAATCCTTACAAGAACTTAACAAGATTAACTTTTAATTTAACGAAAACACGAGATGTTACATCAGCCTAGGGGGAGTTTGTTGGATCTAGGAAGGCTGGTGCAACCAAAACCAAATCACTTAGTATTTTGGTGCAACTAATAAAGGACTTCCGAACTTAAGTGTGGAACTTCCGAAGGAAATGGAGTTCTTCCGAAGACAAGTGCAATATTATCTTCCGAAAGAAAACTCCAACTTCCGAAGACAAAGAATTCTCTTCCTAAGTTCAAGACTTAGAAGAAATCAAGAGGTCAACTTCCAAAGTATTAAGATATGAAGAAGTCCTCAAGCCTTAGAAGAATTAGCCTCTTCCGAAGTATAAGTGGCTTTGAAAGAACTTGTTCTTCCGAAGCCAACTAACCTTCGGAAGACACTTCTATGAACCAGTAGACATAAGTATGGTCTCTCTGACACTCTGCTACAGACCTCTGATATACTGCATGACGTTTTCTCTAAAGCCATGTAGTTGACCATACTTTATTCCACTGTTCACCTTTATCAGTTAGTACAGCTGCAAACTTTAGTTGGTGGCAAAAGGTAAGTCATGGACATGTCATGACTACCTTATCTTAGATAATACTTTATCTTAGATACCTTAACTCTAGCATTGTAGTATATGCTTTAGTCAAAGGTTTCCAACTGGTATCAAAGTAAATCCGGCTGTAGGATCTAGTATATATAGTTTCTCAATGTAACTCACGTAATATGCGTGTAAGAGTCTTGTAATACTTTGAGTTGAGAAGTAATATATACAAGTACCTTGAAAAGTATTTCTTTGTGTTCTTTGCTCCTTAGTATTTTATTATCAACTCTTAGAAGAGATCCTTCTTCATCATCTGATCCGAGTGTGTTACAAGTGAGTTTGAGAGAAAAACTATGTGTTAAAGTGACAAAAACCGATCCTGCAATTGGTATCAGAGCATTTTAGGCTCTTGATTGTGAGATCTTACCATCCAAATCAACTTGTTGTTCACTCCTCCTTACACCACACTCAAAATGGCCCTCAACCAAAAGTCTGAAGTAGAGATGGGGATGATGACGAAAGCACCCATCATCACCCTTAAAAACTTTAGATCATGGAGCAAACGCATGGAAGGATTCATCAGGTATCAAGAGAGCAAAATGTGGCAATCTTTTGTCAATGGCCCTTACAAACCAAAGGTGGCAGCACCAGGTGGAAACGATGTCATGTTAGAGAAGGCTGTTGAAGACTACTCTGATGAGGACCAGAAGAAGCTGGACATTGACATCAATGCCATGACAGTTCTAATCACTGCTATATCCAACTCCATTATGGTGAGGTTTGAGCATTGCAAGTCAGCCAAAGAACTGTCTGATGCACTTGCTCAGATGTACTCCAGCTCCAATGACTCCAAGAAGGATTCCTTGAAGCAACAGTCCTAGAACTTCACTTATATTGCTGGAGAGACCCTCAGTCAGCAATACTTCAGGTATATGGATCTAATTCCCTCCCTTCAGTCTGTGGGAATTGCCCTTGAACTAAGAGATCTCACAAGAAAGTTCATGAGTGCACTCCCAAATGAGTGGATGTTCTACTGTGTCTCTATCAAGAGGTTAGAAAATCTAAACACCCTCACCATGGTTGAACTTTATGGAATCCTTGATGGATACTGTTTAGAGATAGAGAACAAGAGAGGCCATCAGACAAGCAGAACCTTGAGTCTTCCTGCTAGCAATGCCTTAATGATTGTTGAAGGCTCAGGACCCCCCCAACCTTAATAGTACCTGACATACACCCAGCAGCCATCCTATTCTTTTGGGCCATACATTACATTCCCTGAGACTCCAAGGTCTTAACAGGCTCAACAAAGTTCTTTTCGGGACAATTGTGCCTTTGTCTCAGGAAATGGGCACTCTGTTGATGCATGTATGTCCCTAGATCATGATTGTAATGTAATGAATCTTGTCTGTCTGATTATGATGTAATTTGTATTGATTAATGAAATGACATGAATTGGTTGCTACTTGTAATGTTTAATATTTCATTAATGAGTCGTGATTGAATTGATTGGGTTTATGATTGGTTGAATGATTGCACATTATGTTATATTAATTAAAACATTCAAACTTAACTTAATGAAGCTCTCATGCGAATGGCCCATGCGAATGGACCACACGCATGAATAACTTCATACGATTGACTCAATCGCACGACTGAACCAGGAGACTGGATCAGTCGTATGATTGACATATAAGATTGACTCAATCGCACGACTGAACACTCAGTCGTGCGGATGAATCAACCGCATGGTTCAATCGCACGACTGAACCATACTTATGGCCCAGTCGCACGATTGAACAATACTAACCTATAAATAGACCCAATTCATGGGAAAACAAAAGAATTCATCCCATTACGATTCCAGACGTACCCTAGCCGTCCAGAAGCCTCCCAAATCGTTCTCCAAGTTCATAGAACACATCAGATCGGTTCCTAATCGATTTCTGACGTTGATTTCAATTCTTGATTGATTCATCGTGTGTTCTCACTGATTGGATCGCCAATCAAATAGGATTCCGCACTATTTGAGTTGGTTTAACACGCAATCACTCTGGTATTTCGTTCAAATACCAGGTCCTAACAAGTGGTATCAGAGCTTTGGCTCTTGATTTCGTGTTGATTCAATCAAGATTGCATAAAAGTTTGTGTTTTTGCACGAAAAACGCAATCTTTAGCATCAAAAGTGATCTTGGACGTTCCCTGCTCATCGAAGTTCAGTTTCTACGGACTTAGACGATTTGGACTTGCAAAATTTCGAATTTTTACGGCTGAAACCCGTCAAACCTAGAAATTTTCGCAAAACAGCAGCTTCAGTCGCACGAGTGACCCATTCGCACGACTGGACTCCATTCGCAGTGCTCATTCGCACGACTGGACCTAGTCGCACCCTCATTCAGCCGACTGAACCGTTCGTTCGCATAGCTCATACGCACCAGATTCATTCGCACGACTGAACCATTCGCCCTGTTCAGTCGCACGGTTGAACCAATCGCAGAGTTCATACGCACGATAAGACCATTCGCATCCTTCAGTCGCATCAGTTAAAGTTTATTTGATTAGATTCTAAGTTTATTAGCCATGGAAGATCAGATGTCAGCCTTTACTGCTGGGAAGGACTCAAGAATTCAGAACCTGCTGCTTGCTTGAGAGTGAGGTGGGTAATCACAATAAACCACCAAAGCTCTTGACTTTAGATGAGTTTCCACACTGGAAACAACGTTTTGAGATCTACCTCAATGGAGTAGATCCTAATCTGTGGGAAGCCATCGAGGTTGGTTATAGTACACCGGTGGGAGCAGATGGAGTTAAGAACGTTAAGTGGGATGACCGACGCACAGAAAGTAAAGTATAATGCAGAGAAAAGGGTTTATGCGTTGATAACTCAGTCGATCCCCAAAGACATATTCCACCAGTACTCAGAGAACAAGCAGTCCAAGAAACTGTGGGATGAGCTAGAGAAAAGATATGATGGGAATGCATCATTAAAGGCAATCAAGGCAAAGGAGTTAAAGAAGGAATTCGATAACTTCTCATCGATTGGTAACGAGAGTTTAGATGAAGTCATAGACAGATTCTACCACTTGATGAGCGAGTTGCATACACATGGAGTGGAAACGACTATGGAAGAGAAAGTAAGCAACTTCGCAGATGGATTGCCTGATAAGTGGGCTTCATTCGTGTCTAATCTTAGACAGAATGGAATGCTAGTAAAGCTGGATATAAATGACTTCATTCTCAAGCTGCGTGAAGAAGCACTAAGGATGAAGTATAGAGCACAGAAGTCTTCGTATACACAAAACCCAGCTTTATACAATGCCACGCCTCAAGCTAAGACATCTGGAGCACCTCTCCAGACAGCATTTGTGTCTAGCTCGTCAGGTCCTTCACATGCTTCTCCTTCTGGATCAGACACGTCAGGGTCGTCATGTACCCACTATATTGGATCAGAAGCAAGTGCTACCAAATTGAAGACCGAGAACCTCGGTAATGTGACCGTAGAAGTAGCACGAGAGCATATGGATCTTCTAGCCGCAGTAGTTCATTCATATGATGGACTTGTGGCTGGGAAGATTGGAAACTGTCATCTGGCAGATGAAGACTACGAGCAGGTAGATGAAATGGAGCTTGGAAAGAATGGATATAATGTGGGCCTTAGCTAGCGCTGTCCGAAGGGCGAAGAAGTTTGTTAAGAAGACAGGACAAAATTTGATAGCTACTAAGGACACCACATTTGGCTTTGACAAGAGCAAAGTGACCTGCTTCAACTGTGGAGAAAAAGGGCACTTCAAGAGGGAATGTGTCAAGCCAAAGAAGACGGGTAATGGGAACCCGTTCTCATCCTTTACTCGCCAAGACAAGCAAGCCTCCAGTTCTACTTCATCAAACAAGGACCCAAAAGCCTTGACTGCTCATGATGATGAAGGACAGGACTGGAGTTTTAGATTTGTCTCACCAGAATCTAACATTGCCAGTGTTGAAGATATTGATGATGATTCTGCGAGTGAAGGTGATTTAGCAGTTGAAATAGCGATGTCACACAGTGAAGAAACAACTGCAGCTGAGGTCAGTTACATACCAAAGGAGGAGACTTCCACGTCAGAAACAGAAAAGTCAGAATCACCAGAACCAGAGACGTCTGATGCTGCGTTGATGGCTAACTCTTCTGAAACAACACAGGTAAGTACAACTGACCAAATGTTTAATAATCATGCTTGTTCTAATGTGATATGTTTAGGAATAGCATTGATGAAAAATTTGCTAGGTTATTAGATCACAATGATAACTTAGTAAAAGATTTACAACTATGCACTGAGGCCAATAGAGTTCTAAAACAAAATGAGCATAGTTATAAAGAAAAGATAGACCTATTGACTAACAACTTAGGGAAACCGAAGTAGTTGCCTTTAATCAAGCAAATGACATTAGGTACTATCTAAACTCCCTAGAGGACACTAAGAAACAAAAGGCAGTTCTAGAAGTAGAAGTTAATTCCTTAAAACAGAAACTGCATAGTTGGACTAGTTCTTCACACATAGTTCAACACTTAGTGAGAGAAAGGAATAATGGGGAGGGATTAGGCTACAAAGTGGTTCCACCACCACCTGAGACCTTGATGAACACCAAGTCTAAACCAGTAAACAACAACCCAATCAAGGATCATGTGGTGACCACTCCTCTTGTTACTGATCCAGACACATCATGTTCATCTACTGAATCTGGACAGAAACAAAAGGAGCCACTTCAAAGGCAAAGGGTAAATTGCCTTGTGTTAATCTGGAAAATGAATTTGAAAAAGTTAACTTAAAGTCAGGGTCAAACAGAGTCAAATCAGAACCCTAAAAAGACTTCAAACGTTAATTTTTCACATGCTACAAGTCAAAACCAGTTAACAAAAAGGTGGAACAAGTTAAACAGGTTAAGAAGTTTTATTTGTTAAACCAGAGAAAACATCAAACATGCAAGAGTCAAAACCTAAACTGATTGATGTTACTAAAGTGTCACACATTCTCCACAACGAAAGTCTATTCATAAAGTTGATAGCAGATCATGCTACAACTGTGGAGAATGTGGACATATTGCTTCCTATTGTCCTTTCTATCAGACACCTAGGAAGAAGATTGATCTTCAGGACTCTAGACCTAGGTCTTCTAAGAGGAGTTCTCTAACTCCACCTAGAAGATCTAGTGAACCTAAAGTCCAACCTGTAAGCCAGACGACTGTTTATCATAAACAGGCATTGCACAAATCTGGCTTATGGAAAGAGAAGTCATCCTGTGTGTCTGATACTGATGACAAGAAGGAATCTGAGTTACCCTCACCTTCTAAAGGTCAATGGGTAGAGTTTATGATGTGTGATGCCTCTGGGAAACCCAAGACAGTAAAGGCTTGGGTTCCTAACCTAAACTAATACATTTACTTGATATGTGCAGGGTGTTTCGGTATAGCGCTGAGACTAACACGTGGATTATAGACAGCGGAGCATCCAGGCACATGACAGGAAATAGAGCCCTTTTATCAAATGTCAAACAAATAAAAGGAGGGCATGTTTCCTTTGCAGGAAACAAGGGAGGATACATCACAGCACAGGGAGAAGTGGGAAATCAGAAAGTTAAGTTTGATAAGGTGAACTACGTTCAACAACTTCAGAATAACTTACTTTCTGTTTCCCAAATCTGCGATAAAGGATTTAAAGTCATCTTCGACAACAAGAAGTGTTACGTGCTGAAGAAAGACTATATGATTCCAGAGGACCAAGTTCTGATGACTGCTTCAAGATATAAGGACCTATATGTCTTGGATCTGTCAACAGCTGCTCCAACGGATCATGAGGTGCAGTGCTTTCTATCTAAAGCTACTGAGAAGGACTCAATCTCCTGGCATAGGAGAATGGGACACATTAGTCAAAGGAAGATGAATCACTTGATTCAGAAGGACTTAGTGAGAGGAGTAAATGTCAAGAACTTCCAACTTCCTGACTTTTGTGTAGCTTGCAAGAAAGGCAAACAGACAAAGAAGTCTCATAAGGAGAAGAAAGTTCATTCAATAGAACTTCCTCTTGAACTTCTTCACATGGATCTGTTTGGTCCAGTCAGTACAAGGAGCATTGCAGGCGATTTGTACTGTTTTGTGGTCACTGATGACTACTCAAGGTTCACTTGGGTAATGTTTCTGAAATCCAAATCAGAAACATTTGAGTCATTCAAGGAATTAGTCACCACTCTGGAATCTCTCTACAAGCTAAAAGTTAGACAAGTACGCTCAGACAACGGGACAGAATTCAAGAATCAATGGATGGAGGCATACTGCAAGGAAAAGGGAATTGTTCATCAATTCACTTCAGCATACACGCCTCAGATGAATGGTGTTGCTGAGAGGAAAAATAGGAGCTTGATAGAGACTGCACGGACTATGCTGGCTGACTCGAAACTGCCTATCCAATTCTGGAATGAGGCAGTAGCAAATGCATGTTATACACTGAATCGAGTCCTAATAGTCAAGCGCCACGGAAAGACATGTTATGAGCTACTACAAAGACGCAAACCGAATTTGGAGTATCTTGAACCCTTTTGGCGCGCCGTGTACACTTCTGAAGAAGACGCAAGAAGGAAAATTCAGCGAGAAGGCAGATGAAGGAATCTTTCTAGGATACAACATACCGAATAAGCGAGTTACAATAACTCAACGGGTCTTGTAGAAGTGTGGTGTAATGTCGACGTTCAGAGATATACCACGCCACCTACAGGCAAAGGACCTGCCTACTTCTTCGATTATGATGGATTCTTCAAATCCTTCAACATACCTCTCTCTCCCTCGGATGATGAGCTAGCTACTAGGATGATGTATGATATTCTGAATACACCATCTAGCACACAGGGAGAATCATCTACTCAGTCAGGGGGAGTAGTCGACGACAGGACTC